>JANHQD010000055.1:0-36208 GCA_024721195.1 Marasmius sp. AFHP31
GACCATGGGGGTTTAGTTTGAAACGCGTCAAGACTCAAAAAGGGGCCATTCACGGTGACATCCCGCACATGCGTCTTGTTCGGGCTTTGCCGGTCTAGATCAGGCGGGATCGACCCTGCCTTCTTTCCCCTTGTTCCTCTCCTCTGGGAACTTCACAGTGGTAGAGGACCGTTCGCTTGGATATCGAATGCAAAGGGTAGGCAATCCAGCGAAAAGTAGAAAGTGGGAACTACAATCAATGCTGGCAGAGTGTTTGGATTTGGGAACCTTGGGGTGTGGGAGAATACGTGTGTGCCGGACCCTTGTCGGCCCGCATGAGACTCTTGGGACTTGGGCTGTACTTCCGGTCAATGTATTTCGTGTTCATAAAACTGGATGTGACCGCCACGGGGGTCGGCAGCTACTAAATGCATGCTAGTTAGGTCAATTCGAACATTGAAAATGGGGGGAAAGGTTTGCCGAGCAGGAATGGATTTAAATGTGGTGCGATCGCACTTTTGCTTTATTTTTTAAATATTTGATATATATCTCTTGATGATGGAACCTCAATGTCACTTACATGTCGCACCGAACCAAGCGTATGGCCTTCCTCGAGGTTTCCCCATTGTGCGAAATCCAAGGAACGGGTAGAACGACGTCGAATTGTCGGATCGTGGACTGCTTGTGATTCTCAAAAGTTATAAATATAGGTAGTTAAAATGAGACGCACGCTTTCAACCTCCCCTTTTCCGAACCTCTCTTTGGGGCTCGCATTCATATCATCAGTAGTGACGCCGCTCGTGGGTCCTTGAATAGAAGTTCAACTCGAAGGGAGAAAATGGGCTCTCCTGTCGAGGCTGGAAGCACGAAATTGAGCTTCTGCGCACCTTGACTGAACTTCGACATTACCTGAATCGCGAAGTTGACCCGGGATCTAGGAAACACCAAGGCTTCGAAGTTGTTCTGGAGACTGCTTTTCAAGGACAGATAAGCTCAGACTGTGTTGATTTGAAGTGTGGGATTATTCTCGAGGGCGTTAGTGAACAAAGCGGGAAAGACAAGAGTGAGATTCATTTGAATTACGGAGTCGGAGGAAAGGCCTTGGGGCAGGTCAGATCGGTCCTCGGAGTTTGCCGGTATCATGACGCCCTTGACTTGACCGTTCAATCGTAGTGTTCCCTTCTTTTTGTTATCCTTGACCACCTGGCTAGATCAATTTTAAAGGCCAGGCAGCCTTGCGCCAAATCCCGTCCTCGAACGCCAACCTTTCCCGATCTCTACGACACCATCTTCCCAAGACATCGATATGCTGACGAGCCTAGATATACAATATACGTTACAGGCACAAGTACCGTGAAGGTCTAATAGTTCTTGAACATAGACTCGACGTAAAAGAAATTGATAGCACCAGGCAGTAAACAGTCCACCACGCACTCCTTCGAAGTATCATTAATGTCTTCTTGAACATTTTTGTAGCTGTTCAGTACGCCCCTGCTTTTGAATGTGGCCAGCAGGTTTTGACTATCATCGGTTTTGAAGACTGGCGGTGTCCGATGCAGAGCCGCCGAGGCAATAAATACCCGAGAAGTTCCTTTTTTAGAGTGACTGAGTAGTTTTTCCTCCCACTCTGGGATTCCACGCCGGACGACGTAGCGGATGAAGGCCACATCAAGGTCAGATATATGATAACTGACACCTTATTGAGAATCTGTCATGGATGCGGAACGAAAGTCAGGACAATGAATGCTTACCGTCTCTCCTTGGCCTGTTAAACAGTTCACACTCCTCTCGATGAGCTTCCCTCCAGTGGGTTCTCTGGCATTCGCGAGAACAATAAACCGTAACATGACATCCATGGCAGCGCTTCAGCCGCACAGGGTCCAATGGATTATCGTGGCACTTCGCACACTCAATACGACATGAGTATCTGGGTCACAAATAGATGATAATCTGAACGAACTTACATTACGATTCGAACAATGAACGGAAAGGGACGGGGTCATCGTCTCAAACGCTCGATAGACATCCTTGGTCTCTTCGGCATATTTCACCACACCCCGCATCGCCTTGTCCACCACCTCGATTGCGCTGGTCAGCCCCTCTTTCTGCATCCTTTTCCAATCTCCTAGAACCCTATTGAAAACGCCCCGATACACCACAAACGGCTTCAAGAGATCCAAGATTCCCTCTGTCTGTCGGCCGATCGGAATGTTCGAGTATCTCCCCTCCAACGTCGCCGGGATACTAGCCAACGCACGAAGCATCCTTGCGTCCAATGCCTCCATAATCCACGTCTGCCCTTTGTCCAAAGCCACTAATAAAAAATCCTCACAGTCGACGATACTATTCGCGAATTGGAAATACCAAAGTGTATCGTCCCATTTCTCCCGTTTTCTGTTCAAAGCTAGCCGACTGAAGCGTCGTATCGCTTTTACGAGAAGTGCTATCACACCCCTTGCCAACAGGTTGCGCATGACGGTCTCAGATGACTGCCCGAAAACCATACAACACATCATCACGGTATGGAGTCCCTGCATGTCGATTTCCTTCTCGTCCCGGTAGACCTCCTCATTGAATCTTCTGATGCAAAGACCAGAGATATCATAGCTCCTTCCTCTAGCCTGACTCTGTGTCGCCAACCGCTCGCAGACGCGTCGATAAAGCCCTGCATTCCACGTCTCCCGCACCTTGATTATATCGCAGAACATAAAATGGAAGTGTGCCCAATGTCTAAACGCAGGGTGGCTGGTGTCCAAAAGATGAAGTAAAACCTCGAGCGAGACGGCCAAGAACTCGGGAATGGATTTTGTAACCCGATTATGGAGAGACGTCAACTGCAGGTTTGCGCTCGCCCTGAACAGCCCTGCCATAGCACAGATGATCCGATTTCGAAGGACCTCTTCTGCTTCCGTGTGGATTTCGGATAGTACGATATCCCGCAGGAAGATGAACCCCCAAGCACAGGCGGAACTCCAAATCGTTGAAATAGAATCTGAGATAGACGAGGTATCACGTCGGTAGGAAAATGAGCAGCCCAGTACAACAAGTGCATCTAAAGCTTCCTTGTTGGCTTTCTCGAGTGGCCTCTCTGACGGTTTCAAGGCAAGAGGAGGCGGTTTTCCGAGGAGAAATTTCATCTTGGCCACAGTGAAATGGGGGAGTCCAATGGCTTGTTCTCGAATCTCTCTGTCCTCGACTGGAGACTGAAAGGAGCCCAATTTGAGTTGCAAGGGTACAATCAATCTGGTTAGGAATATCAACGTACCATGGTGGAAGATCGGGTCCAAGTCGTGCCTCGCGCTGGACATGCGATCTGAAAGTTTTTTGAATATAGGGTTCCCACGCACGGACCAGTTACGTTTCTCGAAGTTATCCCGTTCTGACTCGCTACAATAAACTGCCTCAAGGAGAAACCTGACTCCCGTGATGACTCGTGGCACTAAGGATTCTTGAAGATTCAGCAAGCTTCTACTTCTCGTTTATACCTTTGATCACCCCCATTAATGTCACTCATTATAATCAGAAGCTCTAGAGACGCTTGAGCGATGCAGGTAGAAGTGTCGCTATGGTCGACGCGAGCTTTGATGAGGCGAGGGAAGGAGTAAAAAGCCATCTCGATAATGAAGGCCGTGGGTCAAGTCGACCTAAGCTCATTGAAGGTTCAGTGAATTTCCGTGACGGCCTATGCTTAGTAAGTCTATACTAGACTTCCATGGCATCCTGGAGAGCTCCGAAAGTGGTCAGACATCGCCTCTCGGTATCTTATGCGTGTAGGAATATGAGCGGTGGAGGCTCACTCATCTAAGTTTAAGAGAGGATACACTGACGTTGAACCTGTAAGCACGAAACATTGCTGGTCCGAGAGCCTGATCTGCAAAGAAGATGGCGATGACGGACAACACGGTAGCGTTCTTGAAGAACATTGCCACGATTGTGAGTGATATATTGGGTTCTGAATTTGCAAATTGCAGGAGGAAGCCTTCTATAAGCACCCTTCTCGCCCCGGTCAATGGCTACTTGTATACGCTGTGTGTAAGTTCCACCCATTCTTCAAGAAAGAAGTATTTAAAATCATTGAAACACGTCGTAACGGTTAACTCTACTCAAAACATGCTCCGACAGACCCCAAAGAAGAGGTGTACAGCGTCGTACTTGCTTAGATATACGTTGGCAGTAGCTTGCTAGCGAGGGACATGACTGATTGAGATGAGCTCTCACTTACATATCGTCATTGGACTTCCCGTTTAACCGAGTTACATTTATTGGTTTTACAGTGTACTAGGCGACAGAACTTTGGGGTTGATGAAGCTCTTTTTGTCAGTGCATAGAGACGCGAAAGATCAGTACCGCCTGGCCATAGCTTGATGATATTGTCTTATTAGTGTGATTTCTTGTATTTGCCCAGGCTCTCAAATTAGGTGGGGTAAAATAAGAGAATGATACATCGGGCGATGGGAGTCATCCATTGCCAAGTTGAACATAGTGGAGGACCTCCTGTCCGTAACATTCAACTGAAGTCTATTTGAACATTGTCCTAGCGAGACGAGATCGCTACTTTTGTCAGGAGCAGAGATTACAGAACCGAAAGGAGCAGAATATCCCGTGCTTGGAGCGACGACGATGATCACGCACTCCTTGGGGCTCTCTGGAATGCTGAAAGTCGGTGATGCACCGCATACTTGAGTCGCTGAGCTGACATGTATCAACACAAATCTCGTGAGCTCATACAAAGGGCCCGTGTAATCAGCGGGAAACAAGCACACCCCTCCCTGATGAATCGTTTCTGGCGTCAGGAAATCGGCGAAGATGCGTGCAATTCTTGAATTCCCAGGATAAGCGCTTAATTAGGCACCTGTATTTTGGGCACCCACCGTAGAAATCTTCGACCCAATGTTTTTTCGAGAGACTCTGTCTTTTCCTTGTACCTGAGTCTAGGATTCGGAGGCAAGGCCTTGAGCAATATTTAAAGAGGAGCTTCCCTGAATCATTGCTTCTCACCCATAATCAAGGTGCGACAATTGAGCTGAGAGAAGTTGGTGTCTTATGCGGGAGACTTTCGCTCAAATTATCAGTATTTGGTAACAGTTGAAGGGACCCCTTTGAATCACGAGCATTGGGCTCCACACAACGGGAAGTGAGATGGTACACGAACGAGATGTCGGCCTGTGGTCAGTCAGCCAGGCCTTCTACTAAAAGTGGGCCAGACGGCCTTGAAAATACATATGTGTTAAATTTAGCCACTTTGAAGCGTCTTGAAGCGTTCCCTGCCCTCTCATAATAGTAGCCGGGAAACGGTATATCTGGAACAGCATAAGAAGCTTCAGCAAGATCGTTTCCGTTAAAGAATTCATCCGTCTTATCCAACGAACCCAAATACTCTACACGAGGAAAGATGTCCTACAAAGCCGCACCATTGTTTCCGCCGTCCTTGTTCTTTGCGCCAGTCAAGCCATGGGCGCTGTTCTAATCGGAGGTCCAAGTACGTATTGCCTTTTTTTTCGTCATTACTCTGCGATTGCTGACTGAGCTACAAAGCCCCGAGACTCTGTGGGCCATCCCAGACTGCTGGAAGCACATGCAAGTATCATAGCGGTCCGTCTGAAAACGATCCAATTGTTACGGGGAGTAAGCCCATTTTTCCGTTTTACAAACCGACAGTCCGTTGATGCCACTTTCCTTTTGCCTTAGCTTGCGTCGACAAGAACGGCATTCTGGCGTGTGTTGCCAACTGAACATCTCAGAGGCTCCGGATCTAGTCGAGAAGTGAATCTAATAGTCATGTATTGCCAAAGACGAATATATAGTTATGTGAAATCATAAGAAATGAGAATACCTAAATATGGACGCGAACATTCGGTGAGGTCTCCATCTGAACCCTCAATGGGGCGAAGTTGCGTCGGTATCTCGTATCCCGGAAAAGTTTGATACTCAAATGTTCACTGTGTGCGTGTCGAACTACAGGAATCGAGCTCAACACATTTGGAGCAAAGACGTAGGTCACAGACGATCAAACAGACATGGGAGCTCACTGACTCGACTCCTGGCCTGTCGGGGTGGCTAAGACATCGCCTTGCCCAATCTGCCGTAGACCGGCCAGAGACTTCCTGCGGAGAGCCGAACGTCATTTGGTGATGGCTTCGGGAGTATCGTGGCGACGACTTCCCGAGTCCCGAGCTAGCGTTGAAAGGTTGAAGCCTGTCGCCCTGAGGACATTCGAATTTCGTCTGTACTATATCGCTTCAAATATTCATGCAAAGGGTCCTGGCTCTCGTACAAGCCCCGTAGTTTACCGTCAGGCATCGGGAGACCTTATTCGTCCATGAGACGAGAGGTATATACGAACGGTCTTGACGGTCTCCAAAGAATGTTTCGCGGCTCTCTCACTGGATGAAACAAAATCACGCCCGGGTAGGTAATTGCACACAATTGTTCGAACTCCCAAGATGTTATTTGAAGTAATGCTATAACTCACAAGCGAGGCATTAAATGGGTGTGCGGCTGAATGTCTGCTTCAGCCTGTGGGGCTCCAACGGCTCGGTCGAAGTCGAAACTGCTCATTTGTCCAATACGGTGGGGTCCATAGAGTAATAATGTATTTTTAGTGGCCCGTTTGATATGCTTATTCATCGCATCTACCACTTGCAGATACAATACTACCACCTTCATGTTGCCGGTCAATATGGAGTCGCTTGGAGCACTTCCCGACACATTCTCTCAACCTTCCGAGCCGGGATACTCGAGAAGAGCGCCTGAACAGTCCAAGAGAGGTATAAAAACGAGCGCAATCCAACCTCAAAACTCCAGAACCGAAGCAACCAACTTCACTTCTACTACCATTCTCATCATATACAATGTTCTTCAGAACCGCAACCATCTTCTCTGCCATCGCCGTACTCTTCGCCGGCCAGGCCATGGGTGCTGCCTTGATTGCTACCGACCCAGGTATGCAATCTCGATAGTCGACTCGGGAAACATTACTAAACCACGTCTTTGATAGTTTCTGCTTGTGGGCCACCTAACAACAAGGACCACCACGCTGGAAGCAGCTGCAAGTACTACGCAGGTCCATCTGACAGCTCACAAGTCATCTCCGGCTGTAAGTCTCCAAACATCCCTGTGTCCGAGAATAGGCACTGACATACGCCCCTGTAGCTTGTGTCGACAAGAGTGGAACGTTGACCTGTGTTGGTTAAATACTTAGCCGACTAAGACGAATGACGGAAAGAAAGAGAGAATATCCCGAGTTTTCGATTCCTAATGTGTAAATATCTATCGTTCGAATGGAACTCTAACTAATTGAACTCGCCTCGACTGCTATGATGCTGGGTTATGATTGGTGCAGCGGTATGAAGTGCTGTATTCGCAGGTCATGATCGCAGCGAGAGACGGGCCAAGACCGGTGATAGCGATTGGGGTCGAAACAGGGAGTGCTGTTGATCTCTCCTGGTAAATGAGCACCGTAAAACCGGTCAGAGATCGGTCGGCGGTCGAAGAGGAAGTTTCCACGTCCAGAATTACTCTGAGCATGGCAGAGGAGTGCCATCTGAGCGTTAAAGATATCCCCGGGGACATTTTACGGACCTCGTAGGCACGAAGCTTACCTGACGAGATCCAATCTGGTGTTGCCGGTAAGACATTTTGCCAGTAGGATTATCCCATGCACTGCTTCTCAGCCACCCAAAAATGACGCATATCTGGACAGCGTGTGCCATATTGAGGGATCTCGAGAAGTTCAACTCGAAGGATTGTAAGAACGCTTGATGGTTCGTTCTTCCTCGAGTAGAAGATCCTCTGTAGGAGGTTTTGGACTGCTGTCCATCTGCTCGTGATGATCTTCGATTACGGTAGGCGCTATGACGACGAAGAGCAAGGATGGTGAAAGAAACTATGGGCGGTGGGGCAGTGGTGGTTCGAGTTCAAGGGGTCCAACACTCACGTGAACTCTCCAGGCGCTGAGCGCTCTGCACCCGAGGCTGTACAAACTCTCTGAAACATAAAAGGAACGACGAGAAGAGTTCTATCATAAGATATATCGAGGTGTAAAACATTGTACAGATCAGTGCAGTGGTATACTTGGATCAGAAGATAGATCATTAAGACCATCACGGAACCATGAAAACTCATATCCTAAAAACCTCGATATCAATTGTCCACACCGCACCCGCCCCTCCCCCTCTACATCAAACCGTCGCCGCCCAAACTTTCATATCAACCCGCCGTACCCTCTCTATCCCAAACCAAGGGTACGCCAACAGATCCCTCGGAGTCTTCCGTTTCTCATAATCCTTATCCAAACAAGCATCCACGAACCCACACGATTCTTCGGGAAACCCTCCATCTTCTTTCAACCGAGGCGCAGGCTCCCTCACAATCAGATGCATCAACTCGAGTATACTCATCGTCATCGCTCCCCCATGTAACGACACACCCCTCGATCGACGACGAGTCGATCCCTGACCTCCTGCATTCGGAACAGGTAACGTCGAAGGCGCAGGTACAGGCGGTTGTGCATCTGGAGGTAACGGAGGCAACTCCTTCTCCTCGTCCACACGCGGTAATTCCTTCTCTACCTCCTCCCTAGAAGGTATCACCAACGAATTAGGTCTTGAGCTCCCGTTCGCGTTGGCGCTAAACGGGAGCCCAAGTCCGCCGGGTGTAATTGCAGAGTTGAGATCGTCGGAGTAGTCGGCGAAGGGAAATCTTCCGTGTGCGAGTTCGACGATGGTTATTCCAAGAGACCATACGTCGGATCTGATAGAATACTCTGCGCCTTGAATTCGTTCGGGCTGATGGGAAGAATAAATGCTGTCGCGTCAGCCCGAAGCGATTAGAAGCGAACGGAGGAACGGAAATCAAGGGACATTTGACGTAGAAAATTGAAGCACGCGAGGGCACGGATCGTGACAGCCGACAGCGAATATGAACGTGGTATGTTTGGAATGAATAGGAACCAAAAGCAAGAATCATAAGGACGTACGCTCATGTAGATCGATGTTCCAACAAAGGTGTTTGCCAGCGAGTTGATGAGTTCGCCGGAAACACCAAAATCGCACAGCTTCACATCGCCTTCCGAGTTGAGGAGGATATTTGAAGGTTTGATATCTGAAAAAACACCATCAGTAAACGACGCCAGTGCTAGATTGTACAGGGTCGATGTTGAGTTGAAGGATGCGACGGGCGTGCCGGAATTCAATCAGAAGAAGGGGGCCAGAACAACGCCAACGCCAGGCTAAACGGGTAGAGAAGGGTAGGAAAGGAGAAATGAGGGTGAGAACGCACCTCGATGGATGATATGGTGCTCATCGTAAAGGTAAAGCAGCCCCTTCAGTACGCTCTCAGCTACCTTCCCAACAACGTCGATATCGATGGCTCCAGTTCGCTTGTATATTCCATCGAAGCTTTTCTTGTCCATGAACTCCATGCAAATGCAAATATTCGGGTCTTGGAGGAACGCGCCGTAAGAGGAAACGATGTGCGGTGAATCGCACAAGTGCATGATGTGGAGTTCGCGTAAAATTTGCTTCCTGACTGATGGTTTCGCGTCTATAAGCACGACCTGACGATGTATCAGAGAGTAGTTAGAATGTAGTGGCATCAGAACGCACCTTCTTCGCCATAATGATCCCGCTTGGTACGTGCTCGACCTTCATCACGGATCCTCCATTGCCCATCCCCAATTCTGCTATGTTCTTGAGCTCCTCAGGCTTCGGCAAAGACTCTAATATTCTCCTTCTCCCACTCGAGCCATTCTGACTCCCGCTTTTACTCGAAGTACCGCTTGCACCGTCACTGTGACCGTTCACCTTCGTCTTGTCGTTCATATCCATCTTCTCCATCTCCTCGATCGCTGCCTGCAGTCTCTTCCTCTGCGCCGTGCTCGACTCGGGTGATAGTGGATCGTTATCTGGATGGCTGATGCTAGGCAGACGACTACTGGATGCCGTCGTGATTAGCGGTGGCCTGGGTCCTCGAGGTGCTTGTCTCGTTGCCGTTGGTAGCTGGAGCGACTTGATGTTTCTTTTTTTGGATAGTGACCCAGATCCTTCAATCCCGTGGCCGTTTATAGGTGGAGGAGGTGGTGGTGGTGACATGATCAATGTTGGGTGAATTTGAGTCGGACGAAATGTGGGTGTGGGTGTAGAATGGAACTATAACGTGTATTTGAGTGCTACTGGACGCGATTGACCTCGTTCTAAGGTAGATGCTGCGTCGGTCTTTGTTGTCGATGCGGATTCTTGGTGACCGAAACGACCGTGATTGTCAGCATAGAAACGGTAGAAATGTCGATTATAGAGCACGCACATATAATTTCCGTCTAAAATATTACTCCTTGTGCTCTTTTACGGCCCCTTTAAGGCATGGCAGCGTTGCGTTGGAGATGGTGGTGGTGAGACGACAAGCTGTGAGATAAGATAGACGCCCGCCAGCTTTGTTCTTATCCGGAGAATCTTATCTGCGGTGCTCGCCAGATCCAACAGCCGAGAGCCAAGTCGAAATTTTGGCAGCCACATTCTCCGAGTGTTGACATTCACCATAGAGTTGAGTTGTATGCCGTCAAGAATAGAGCTTCTTCGCCCCCCGGAATAAGAAAATGAGGCAAATAATCAATGATAGTCGAATGATAGTCCTTGCCGGGACCTGGCGGAGTACCTCATCATTCATAGAAGTACGTCTACGTATTTGGGGTCCTCAGGACCAATTGACTACGCTGTGGTTTTACTATGAATCTACGCTTCCTGCACCCCAATTCATGGAGCGAGCTCCACGGACTGGTGCTCTACACGCTTAAAGCGGCCATCCAGGAGAGGTGGGAGGAGAGACTAGCCCTAAAGGAGAGAATGAACAGAGTGGAGTGTATTCTCTAGCAGTAGAACTAGAATACACATAAAATGAGAGTCAGTCCTGAACGCTCAAGGAATAGTTAGGAGATGCAGTTTGATATATTTTCTATGTAATTTCCCCATAAGTGCCCCATGGCTGAGTTGGTTACAGCGTCCGACTGTTATTAAGTTTACACTAAGCAATCGGAAGGTCGTGAGTTCGAGCCTCACTGGGGCAGCTTAATTTTAGTCCGCGTCGACCGACACCGACCCTCCCCTTTTCATTTTAATTCCACCCGAAATACCGAGACTAGTGCCAACCAGTAAATCCGACGGACCACAAATTCGACTAAAGCTTGAAGAGCTCCCGCCATTCGATAGTATGACAATGCAGTTCACTGACACCTCGCTATTGAGTGATCCAGAACATAATTTTTCGAGGGAAACCCACCATAAAAGCACGATTTACGAGTCTTGAGTGCTCTTTCCCGAAGTGTTACACTTTTTCCGGCCTGAAAACGAGCCTGAAATGCGATTCCTTTCCCGGCGCATACAGTGAATATAAATGTTCCGGCGAAAAACCACGGGCCAAGTGACCATATTAGCAATCATCCAAGGGTTCAGCGGCTTTCGAACGAGGAGTTGACCGTCTCAAAGTGAATTGTCCATTATGGTTAACGAGAATTCCGCTCAAACTCTTTTGTGAATGGCCGCATTATAAACAGGAATCGCTGTAACATAAATTGCTGGGTGACCAGAGAATGTATGCTCTAAGAAGGAGAGAAATATACGTAGAGTCAAATCCCCAAGACAGGACAATCCCATCCCATATCTTCAATGAATGGTTCGGGCGAAGCGGCGTCAGAGAGACGGAGAATGGAGTTGGATTAAGTCGCTGTCCCTATTTGGTACTTGGTTACCTTCTATATTTGGATGATTTACATCTGCGTTTCACTTATCCTGCTCACTGCTCAGAGGTAGGTCGACCTCATCCTACTGCTTGATAGTGTACACCAATACACATATACCATAGCTATCAATTCAACATACTATTGAACGTTCACTATTACTTTAGGAGTAGGACTCAAAGGAAAGTAATTTTGGGGGAACCAGGAACCGGCCAAGAAGGATTTTCTGAAACCTGATGCCTTTCTGTTTGGTTCTAGCGATATATTCCAGTAATAAGAAGGGACTTGTCCCAACCTCGAGTCGGGCGAGTAGCTTTACAGATGTATTGGATGTGCGGGTCCGGGCGGAGGGAGTGATATCAGTACGATGCCTACTAGTACCTACTTGAAGTGATGCTTACCAAATATCTAAGCTGGCTGGACAACCACTTCACTCGAGCCAATAAGATGACGAGGTCGAGATTTGTCTGTGGGTATTCGGGCAAACACGCGATGAGGGGTTTTCCTCCGACCGTCGTCGCCCATATGGACCTACTCGCATCTACTCGTGGTCGCTTCGTTAGCGCGACGCTCTCTATCCACCATTAAGCAACAGTTTAGGCTTCGCCAAGCCTCGAAGCTTTAGGAGTCGACGCCACTTGACTTCAAGTGGTAGAAATTCGGTCATCGTGATTACACTCGACAGTCAGCATCTTTTCTATTCACCGAGGAGTAACTATGCAGGGTTAAATCCCGCCTCCCAGATATGCACTGCTATCAATAGATTCTCCTTCACAGTGACGGGCCGCTCACCAAACAATTATAAGGCACCACTTCGAGTTAGCCGTTGGTTTATCGGCTCGAAATGGCAAACTCGAGCCGGAGTAGATATACCTTCTCAAGTTCGGGAAAGTATTAACGTTCCCATCTCCATCTTCCCTATCTTTGACCGATGTCTTTCTCACTTCCCATCGAGGACCTTCCGAGGCTCAAAATTTCGGTTCATGCATCTTCCTATGGCGAACCGATGCTGTCCTTTAACTTGGCGGGGCCTTCAGTGTCACAGCACCAATTACTGTCGTGTAGCGGGTCGTCCGTCAACTTCCAACCTTCTGCCGATAATAGGGGCTGGTTCCTCACCATGCATACTGGTGTGGCGAACCCCTTCGGAGATAATGTCTTCAGCTCAGACCCCGCTCCCATGTCTGGTAAGGATATTTAGCTCCTATCACGCAAGGGATCGAAGCTAAAGTGAAGTGAACGACAGTTCTGACATCCGACCTGGATATCAATCACTCTGCATCCCCTTCGTCTACAGGGACAGCGGTAGAACTCGTTCCAGAGACGGACTCACTGCTCGCGTGGATTGACACACAAACGGACTTCGCCTCCACAAAGAGTCCCTATGTCAATCTACCTTTCTTACCTCCGCCGACTCAGACCCAGGCTATGGTTTCCTGTATCCCAGGGGTTCCCGAGCCGATATCGTCTCCTAGCCTCTTTGCCACGAGTCTCTTTCCCCCGTACCCGACGGACCCAACGCCCGGCTCAACCTTAACGTCTCCCGCGGTATCGGACCGTACTGATGCCAAACCTTCTGAAGAGAAAGGTCCCGCTCCTCCAACCGGCAAGCGAAAACGAAACAGACGTTTCCTCCCGTGTTTGGACCCTACCTGCAACCGCCAATTTACGACCGAACACACACGACTCATGCATATGCAAACTCATCGCCCAAAGGTTCAACCCTCGTTCCCTTGTACAATGGGTTGCTCGGAGCAGTTCTCACGGCGCCACGATCGATTTCGACATGAAGTGAGGAAACATGGGTATCGTAGTGAATGGAATTGTGCGGAATGTTGTGGGGTTTTTTCGAGTGAGAGATCGCTGATTGCGCATAAGTGTGAGGGGAAAGGTGTAAAGTTCAGATAGGAAGAAGCTTGTGTATGAGACGAGGGAAGATTGTGACTGAAAACGACCTTGTAGGCCGGTTTAGACTTGTACAACATTTGAATTATTTCTGGAAGGAGCTTAATATAATGTATAACACCGGAGATAACCTCCTTTGTACATCTAATTTTGCCGCCAAGTCAAGCTTATCACATCGGGTGCAAACATCAGTTAATATTGTAGCCTAGTTTCTCGAGACTGAGTCCAGCTTAGCCTAGCTCAATACTATACACGTACGTATGTGGCGGACGAAGTCTCAGCGATGTTTGGCTTTTTTTTTCTGAACCCATGGCGTCACTTTCTCTTCCGATGATGGGCGCAATGGATGCAGTCTCTTTCAACCTTATTGCTCTTCCACCTCCTTGGCTGCCTTCGCCTCCCTCCGAGCCCAGCTAGCCACGCACGCTAAGCATATGAAAGCAACCGTGGCAGCCGCCCCAATGATAACGTTCTCGGTGGAGTCTGCTGCCGTGTACCCCGTCTGGGGCAGCGGAAGTTCTGTCACCTGTTGGGCGGGGATTTAATCAGCGTAATGGACGAGAATGAGTAGCACGGGGTTATGTATCAGTAAGCCCTGTACTGGAAGTAGGAGGATCCCGCTGGTTTATCTGATTAAAGCGAACTTTGGTATGAAACATGGAAGCCGTACGAGATTATAATCAATATGATGGAGAACCAGTCTACCATGGTTCTATGTGGGTTTTGTGGGGCGCGCACAGCGCCAGCGTGAAGGCGCAAAAGAGAGCTGATCTTGTTCACGAAAGTGGGCGGGACCTGTTCTTATAGGGGATAAGATGCGGGACGATTGATTAGCTATATATACCTTGAATACTATTCTGTTTGATAAGTGGATAAGTAGTTCGTCTGTCATGGGAACCTGATAGTGACAAGCCAAGAACTCAGGAATGCTAGTACTAACCGATCACAGTCTAGATTGTATGAATAGATATGTGATTCATACAGACTCAAGGTATCCTATTTCGTGAGAATGTTCAAATCGACTCCGCACTCACCAATTCACAGCCAAACCCACGACTGATGTGTATTCAAACCACCGGCCGAAGTTACGGCTCTCGTTGGTCTGTACGATGAGCTGCTTGGAGTAGTTATCTCCACGCCACCACTGGTTCAAACACGAAATCCGGGACCGTGTGAATCGGATTGAGTGGAGTTATGTATAGTGTCAAGTTCTCTTCGAGTGAGAGGTCACTTGTCGCGCATAAGTGAAGAAAGGTGTTAAAAAGAATTAAAAAGGGGTGTTTAATTCGAGGCAAGTACGCGGTGGTATGATAGGACAAAAGAGACCCTGAAAAATGCCTTCCAGGCCAAGGACAACCTGTACGAAGTTGTACAATTTCTGGGAAGCATCTCAATCCAAGAAAAGGCAATTCTTGAGGCCGTACCTGCAACATTTGATCTTACGTATCGTATATAATCGTTGTGTTGAGTCGAGACCGATGTTATACGTATATATCTAGCGAGAATTTTTAGACTCGGGTAGCACCTCAAGCGTTTTGAGTCTGTCCCCTCGGAAGATGGCAGCACACCCTCACAGTTTCCCCCCTCGTTGGATGACCGTAAGTTCTCTACTCCTGCCCCCGGGAGGATCACAGCACGCCCTCAGAGTCTGCCCCCCTCGGAAGAAGACAACAGCCTCTTTCGGCTTTCTGGACACCTCTCTTCATCTCCCTTTACTGATTTGATGGCTTTATGAATGTGACAGGAGAGCCAAAGGAGTTGCAAAACCGCTGCGATCTTCCCTATTGAATCGCTGAATTCGAAGGCGATAGTCCCCCTAACCCCACCCTCCCGTACCCGGGCTTCGAGAAAACGAATGATAGCGAGGGAGGATTGTATACCCGTTCTGATGACTCCCTGCCGGGGCACGATTCCCAAGTCTCGTGCTGAGGGGACTAGGGATGTTCTGTAGGTCATTTGTCCAAGTGAGCCACAAACGGATAACGGTGGGTCGAGACGAAAGTTAATGTAACGGAGAATCGATCTGCCACGGTGTCTTATGTGATATGGCCAAAGCTATCACGAAGGTAGGGAAAGAGAGTGGTTGTTACAGAGGACGAGAGACGCGGCATGATAGTTGGTAAAAAATACTGTGGTTGTATCTTGAGCATCCCCCACTTGAGATGCCGTACAAAAACGATCTTGATGACAACATGATAAAGGTGATGTGGGGCTTGTAATTGAGCGCTATTGCGGGTCTCTTGAACTTTACGTTTAAGAGATTGCACTGGTTCGTAACTGTGGTATCGCGATCCCCGTTTTTAACAAGAGATAGGTATACTAATAGGTTTAAAAGGTGGGGCAGAGGGAGCATAGATAGCAACGTATTCGACCTTACCGCGAGTGGGTTGAGCATCATACTCTACTTTGGTGCCCCCTAAGCGCAAAATAGCTGTTGGTTATATTGGGCGCTATGGTACGATGGATGGAGTGCTCGGAGCAGTTCTTTCGGCGCCACGATCAATTTCGTCGCGATCAGGAAATAGGGGTATCGCACCGAGTGGAGTTGTGGGGAATGCTGTGGCGTGTTTTATATTGGTGAGTAGAATGTCCTTACAGGTGTTAAACGTGAATGTTAGGGATGAGGGTTGTGGGGTATCAAAATGAATGAGGGTTGTTCAGAAATGTAAGCGTGTCGCGAAGAAGAAATAAACGGAGGAGAGTGCTAAATAAAAGCTAAGAAAAGATGCGCAGCAAGAGTGGATGTCGACGGCGCTGCCGAGAGAGAGACAGTTGAGTGCTACAAATTATGGAAGAAACAACCAAGAAAGGTGAGGTGTACAATGAAAGTGAATACGTGGGGATGTGAGGGGAGGAATCACGAGTGGTGATACAATGTAAGGGCCCATTTGAGACTAGCTCATAAAAATGTAATCAGGAAGAGTGGATGTTGACGGCGCTGCCAAGAGAATGTGTGTGGTACAAATTATGGAAGAAACAACCAAGGTGAGGTGTACAATGAAGGTAAATACGTGGGGATGTGAGGGGAGGAAGTGCTATTTCATATATTGGGGACGTGTCCCTATATATCACGATTCCATCTCGGTCCTTGTAGGGTGATCGTAGGGTTGGGTTCCTCTCCGTCAAAAGGCGTCGGCGGTGAAGATACTGGGAAGCGGGATAGGCTCGAAGGATGGGGGAGGCGTACATGCAGAAGCAGAGCGACCGTGGGGTCTCGAAAGGTCTCAAAGTAGCGGGAGGAAGAATCACGAACCAAGTCGTAGAGTTAGGTTCCTCTCCGCATCGATCTTCAAACTCGTGCTCCTTCTTCCCCTTCGCCGAATCTTCCCAGTGCTTCCTCTCCTCTCCAGAAAGCGCCTCCCACTGCTGGCTGATAGCCTCGGAAAGATCGGCTTGTCGTTGTTTCTTGCCGTCGTTTGAAGCGGCTGCAGCGTCTCGATCCTCGACACATTTGCGACGGAAGAGAATGAAGGCGTTCTCGGGACAATTAATATAATCTTCGTCTCCTTTTTTAGGGCAGCGGTCAACTTCACATGGGGAGGTCGAGAGGATGGATGAGGTAGAGGACTTTCGGCCTTTGTGAGAGACTGGCGAAGTAGGATCGAGGATGAGGCTGAGGGTGTGCATGAGAGGCAGTGAAAGACAAAGCGAGTAAACGTAGGTCGGGTTTGAAAGGTGATGATGAAGGAGTGGAATAAGGACTATCGCTCACTTTATGAGTAGATGGAATAGTAAAGGCTCGTAGAGTCGGTGAGATGATGGTCAAAGTTGTTGGTCGGGGCATCAGTCGACACTTGCCGTGCTAGGAAAAGGTGAGTGATCGAGAACGTCTGCAAAACTTATTACTACGCACATCCGGCCTGGGTATCGCGCGTACGCAAAGCGGGCATAGTTAACAGCTAGTGCAATTGAAGACGAGCGAGCAGTTGTCGATTGGAAGGGTTGGAAATGATACTGGCTCGTGGTTAGAGTTTGTGGCGGGACGTATGCAGTTGAAGAGGGAGTGAGTCATGTACCCATAGCGTCAGATCCAAGGGCAGGCAAGCGCTCCGAACCCCATTGGGTTACGGTATCCCACGCCCATTATTAAAACGTGGCAAGTCGCGGTCCGGGGTACCCGGTGAATCAATTACAAAATCTGACCAGGGCAGTCCCAACCGAACGATGTTCACCACCACTACCACCACCACCATTTCTCAGCTTTCAAAAGGGAATATGAGAGTCAACTCCAAATTTTTCTGCACGACTGCAAACTTCCAAAACTACTATTCTTCACCCTTTTTTCACAAGTATTCCAGATCTAAGTGCGCTCGGAAGCAACAAAATCAGCAAGGCAAGAACAATGCCCTAGGGCCTATCAGGAGGAGGCCCTTGTTTGGACGAAGTCCCGTCACTTTTTGGAACCGTAAATGGTGACTTCGGATGGATGAGAGAAATGGATGGAAATGGATGGAGATATAGAACATCTTGCTGGGTGTATCGGCGAAACGTGCGTTTTGGAACGTTGAATCCCAATTTACGTCTCCCCCCCTCCCGAGGATATTGCATGAAAACGCTGGGCGCTCGACTCGCAATAGATTCAACAATGCCCCATTCACGCGGGATCAACATAAACTTCGACTGCCCTGGCGCCTTGTTCCTAATGCGTACCATCAAGGGCGCTGTTTTTGTTCTCACCGTAATTTTGTGTTTCTCCCACTGCCCTTCAGCCACCGTGCTATGCTCAAACTGATAGTTTACATGTGGATACGCTTGAGAAAGATCAGCATCGGTGACCTGGATTTTCTCTTGACCACTGGTTAGGCGCCACGAAGCACTGCATTCGTCTGATTGTTTCTTATCGCATCTTATAGCAGAGAAGAGTAGCGGGTATCTCAATACATGGAGGTTCTTGTGGATATCCATCGGTATAATGCTCCTGAGTCACAGGATGATGCCACTCTTCAACTTTCAGGGCCAACAGCGGTATGAAGTATCCAATATTCATGTCCAAGAACCTGATGCTGACCCACATCAACTAGAATTATCTCGTGGGTTAGTCAGTGAGAACGGGACGACGAGATCGAATGCTTTGAGAGCACAGCCGAGCTGAGACTGGCTCGCATTTCAGAACATAATGATACATTCCGATGGACAGCGCGCAAGTATCTGTCTCAGTTGAGTTGAATTGCCACGAGGATTGTTTGATTAGCACTAATCTCTCAGTGATTATAGTACCAAGTATAGAGCGCTTTGTCCGACTTGGGTTGGATCCGTCGAGATCAATGGCGCTCATTCAATGCTCTGCCATCTCCTTGGTCGCCGGGCTTGTAGCTCGTGGCCCGGGAGTAAATATCCTGATCTTACAAGGCATGAGCGGCAGAACCACCTCTAAAGGTACTTAAACTGGTATGACTCATGAGCAATTCCCTACGAGCTTCCTCGTGTTTCCAACCCGATGGCTTCCAGGACCGCTGAACAGCTTCTCAACGACCTCCAACTGTTCTCTAAGCTCGGTCAGAATCTCATCTTGTCCTCTGCTGGGCTTGTGACGGCTTCGGCTTTATATGGTGAGCTCTGCACGTCGCAGTAGTCAGTTTCACATTGGCTGATTGAATCCCGAAGGCGTGTATTTGGTGGTATTCTGCTCTGCTATGAGTATTCTATACAGGCATGCCGTTCGTTTTCGGCTCCGTGGCTCCGTCCTAACATTCCAATTCTCAGGCGACGTGAAGGTTTCACGAGCACCCGTACCGCATTATTCGTAGCTCTGGTCGCCCTCTTCATAATCTCGACCTCCTACCTTTGCTCCACCACATCGTATTTCGTCCTCACTATCCGCGCTCTCCTCGTCAACAACCCCGGAGATCCCGTCCGTGCAAAAAATGCTGCCTTTATAGCAAAAAACCATGTTGTGGGAGTGATCGGCCAGGTCATGCTCCCGATCGCGGTACGGTCCAAGATCTTTCATTATGAGGTATCCCATGCTGAGATTCTCACTGAATAGGTTGTCATCGGAGACTCCATCGTTCTTTGGAGAGCGTGGTCGCTATCCGGAAAGAACAGGATGATCATGATCTTTCCGATCCTACTCCAATTGGCGTTGACGGGTATGCATGTCACTTAAAACTCTTAGTGATTCCCCTAAACTTTTGT
Source organism: Marasmius sp. AFHP31 (assembly GCA_024721195.1). Taxonomy (NCBI): domain Eukaryota; kingdom Fungi; phylum Basidiomycota; class Agaricomycetes; order Agaricales; family Marasmiaceae; genus Marasmius; species Marasmius sp. AFHP31. The sequence goes on from JANHQD010000055.1 coordinate 19,748, forward strand.
GTCCCCCAGCCATGGCCTTCTCATGGATCGGGTGTTTCGTCGATGAGGATCTTCCCACTCAAATTTCGCCACGATGCCGAAAGTTGAATACGGCGACGTATGTTCTTTCAATGATTACCAACTTCGCTGCAACGGCCGTGATCGGTTACATGGCGTGGTAAGTTCCCTCCCTTTTTCATTGCTTTTGATCCTCAATCCATGTGCAGGCGCCACCGACAACAAATAAAATCTTCACTTGCTCCGTGCCCTAAGCGCGAGAGATTTGGGAGACGTCTGGTTCTGATATTTGAATCCGGCGTGGTCTATACGACACTTTGGGTATGTTTTGGTTTCCCCTGCCGGTCTTCAAACAACTCACCACTGCTTTATACGTCTGTCAGATCATTCAGCTGGCGACCTTAGTATCCCCGGGTTCCGATGATTTCTTGAACCAAGCCTTCCGACAAGTTTTCTCGGCTGCTGCGACGCAACTCGTGGTACGTTTGTTTAGTTTCCCTCGACTGGGTGAAGCTTGAAGCTGAATCACGCACCGCTCAGGGTATCTATCCAACCGCAATAGTCGTACTCATTTATATGAGACAATCGGTTTGGGATTCGACTGGGAAGCCGACTGTGGGAAGTTTCGGATCGCAAAACGAAAATGACACCGAACGAGACGCTTCGAACGACTTTTACGAAGGGGATATCAAGGCTTGAAACAGCTGTCTATGGCACCGAACGCCCCGAGGTCGTGACTTGATCTTCGTGTATGTCCTTTCAGGGAATGCTCCAACGCGTCTACCAACTTTTGGGTGGAACGCGTGTTACGCTTTACTTACGGCTATGTTCGTGTACTTTCACCTTCGTCAAAATCAAGTTGGTTGTTTCAATGCCTGGAGGGGTCACCTTCGAACGCAGTGAAGAGATGGCACCTAATTCAACATATGGATGTGGAGATGCTTTACCTCTTACACCGAGTACCATGCCCGGCGTGCTTTATTTTTATTGCTCCGAACAGCCCATTTGAACGCCATCGTAAGGTCCTGTAAGATAGGTCAAAGAAGTCAGAGATTGAATCGCATCTCTACATGGCCGGCCGCACCATTGTGATCTCCAGCATCCCCGACTACGATAATCGGGACCGTCCCGAATGTGCACTGTGGGCTGATATTCTCGCGTCCGGGACAGGATGCCCAAGTGTTGTCCTCTTTGATATGGATCTCCCCAATTGCATGGGTGTATCCTACGAGTCGAGGTGGAAGGACAGGCACAATATCTCGTCTAGATTTCCCATGAACTATTGTGAGGATCAGGGGCGAAAAGATCGCTCACTTGTTATTGATCCGAGTCATCTTGATCTGAGATTCGGCGAAATCCGCGAATGCACTATTTCCGACCTAGGGAGATAGATAGAGTACTCGACGAGAGACTCGAAGGACCGTGACCGAAAATGAACGTACCCTGGGGGAACCGTAACCAATCATTTCGACGCTAATCGAGGAGTCCAGTTGAAGGCGGAGATACAAGGTGTTGAGTATGGCCAACGCAGCACCGAGGGAGTGCCCCACGACCTTGACCGAGGAGGCAGAATTGTCTGCTAACGTAGACTTCACCGCTTCGAGAACTCGAACAGCGTTGTCTGCATGTGCCTTCCGAAACCCAGTATGAACCAAAACACCCCCGGGAACGTTAGGGAACAACGACGCGCTCAGAGGCGTTAGAGCAAAGTTTGCATCCGTCAATACCGCTTCGCTATGGGTGAGCTCAGTCTGATGTATTGTTTCGCCCCATGATGATTATAAACGCACATTTCGGAGGTATTTGTCCCTTGGTACCCAACAATAACCGTCTTCAGCGTCGGATCGTAGCCAACATACCAGAACTGCTCCGAGCCGCCATTCCCGCCAGATGCAACAGGTTGGAAGGTCGGATTGGCATCACAGTTTGCTAATGACCAGGTGGATCATGAACATAGTAGATAATACAACGAACGTTTTCAACCCACCTCCGCAATTCCATGCTATGGTATTGGCGGGTCTACAATATGCCGCGGACGCGTAGAAAGTGTAGGATTTGTACATTGAGACTTGCTCAGTTGAGAGGATCGTAACCGACTGCCGTTTCTCCAGAATGGGTGAGGCAACTGCCATCCCTACAAAGCCGACCAAAAAGACTACGAGAGGGTGAAGCATGTTGGCCTTAACCTATGACCACCTGGGAAAGGCAGTGGTGAGGGGCGAGGAAAGAAAGGAAACCTTTCTGGCTCTCGAGGCCTTACACCGGTTGAACTTTATATGCCACATACGAGGCAGAATCGGGCCTGTGATGTATGTGACGAGTAAAAAACAAGAAAGAGAAGCAGGCGGCACATGGTGGTTAACGAGAGTGACAATCGCAATGCTTGGGTGATTTGATGTATCAGTTTCATGTCGTGAACCATGGACGGGGGTACTAGCAGGAGTTGGCTGGCGGGTTAGGAACGCATTTGGAAAAGAACATTGGCAGCAACAAGCCAAGGGTGAAGTCTGGTGAAGTATTACCTTGAAGAGATCATAGGGTACGAGGTCTTCGGCAACGACATGAATCTTGGCAAGAGATGAGCATGAGAATGTCTCCTCGTACTTGCTGGGCAACATGTCAGCTGCAGTAACTTGACTACACAGCCGGACGGTTTATATGTACAGACAGCATGTTGCCGGACACATGCAGCCTGTACAAAAAATTATGCACAGTGTGCTAAAACTAGTAATCATGTCTTCTCGGCATCCAGGCCAAATTAGTCCTCTGTCCATTTATTTTATGCACTCAGGACAAACTGTACTTTCCTACACATGCGGTCCGGCAGCGTGCGATTACCGTATTCCGGATGAATCATCCTTTTTATCTCATCGCTCCAATATCTCATCGTTATCGCTCACGATCAGGCCAGGCGTTGCTTCGACACGAAACAGTATATTATTACTTCTAGATTGTACATAGTATAGCAGACAAAGTACAGATAGACATACCATTGACAGTCTTGCGGAAGGATCGTGAGATATAAGATATGTCACTGTCCACCGCAGTTGCGATACCTGAGTATCATCCTATCAGTGAAAGTCCCGGTTGATAGACGATGAAGGGACTCACCTGAATCACATCGGACTCGCGGGTGTGTTCCAATCTCCTAAAGATCAGACTTTCTGATAGTGAGAAATACAGGACTTGCTCCTACAGGTATGAACTGGCGGGGCTGAATCGTGCTCCTGATTCCATAAATCCGCTTGAGCAACTAAGAGAAACGCCGCGGGTGACTTGAGGGTGAGGCGCATTGAGGGTGAAGCGGCTTGAGGGCTTGAGGACTTGAGGACGAGGGTGAGGGGGCTTGAGGGCTTGACGACTTGACGACGCGAGGCACCTTGAATGAGCGATTTTTGAGTCGTGATTTTTTGAGTCGTGTTGCTTGAGGTATTGATGACTGTGAATCCGTATTTGAAGGCCAACAATCTTGAGTATGCAGAAGCCTTGCTAATCGTACTTGTTGACTGCGTGTTCTTGAAAAAATGAAAAACAAAAAAAAATTGCGCAATTACACTGCAGGGCGGTCGTCTCCAGGATCCGGTCGTTGATTTGAAGGCATGACCACAGAGCTAAACGGATGGATCCCTCGCCTGAGCTCAACCCCTTGACGCTCTTCACCTTGAAATTTGCAGCAGTCGAACAAGATGAAGAGAAGCGAATGGAAATAATGAAACTGTTCAACCTGACTAAGCTCCTGCACTGCCACTCATAAACGGTCCTTGCCTTCATGTTCCTCGCGTCAACGCGTACCTTCACAGACCTTCAACTATGGATACCAGACTGTGTCTATTTGGATATGTCAATGTCAAATACCATTGGGGGTAGATAGCCATATGGTAGGTTCAGATCTCTATCTACATGATCTATCACTCAGTTTGACGCTTTCCTCATAGTCATGTTCGTTCCAATGAGAAAGTCAATGTTCTCCGTGCCCATCCGTGTCGCGTTTCCATTCGATCCTCCAGCCAAGCCTCCAGCCGTCCCAAAACTGTTTGCAGTCCCGAAACTGTTTGCTCCTGGAGATGAAACACCCATTTGGGAAGGCACCGAGACCATTGGACTGCCCCCGCGATTTGACGACCATGGCGTAGTCGGTCTCGGTGTCGAAGGCGTTGGATAAGTCACGAGTCGTGGAGCGGATGAAGGTTGTGGTGGTTGCTCGGCCTCTAGCTCACCTGCGCTCACAGTCGTAGCCTTTTCCTGTCGATATTTCTGGAGAGCCTCTGGTTTGAATCCCGATTGGTCGTAATGAAGAGTCTCTTCAATATATCTGTGATGAAATCAGATGGCCTGCCGGAGTCTTCAAGGTAAGCCAACATACTGTTGCCATTTTGTACCGGCCATGTCTTTCCCCCACTCTTTAGAATCTGTCTTCTCAGCCATCCATCCATCGAACTTCCCCCAAAAGTCATCGCCCTTGGCCACACGGCCAGTCGTTGATTTGCGTTTCTTCTTTGGCTGCTGTTCGTCGTCATCATTACTCATGAACCCATTCTCGAGTGCAAATCGCCTCTGGCATGTACGTTCAGCGTCGACACATCAAATGATAACAACCTCGACATACCAGCACAGACATTCGCGCCAACACTGTCTGCTCATTGAACCTGATACCAGCTGGCCGTTGATGCCTGCAGATCATTTCGTGTGTGAAGTTGACCAAAGTTTCCTGCTCATTGAGGCTATTGATGATCTGCGGTGTGTCAACAAGTGATTTACGATATGTAATCGCCGGTACTGACTTGGCTTCGAAGTAGTGTTGCCTACGGCTCGGCTGGAGCTGTGGCTGAGCCGGCTCCAAGCCAAGCCAAGCCCAAGCCATGTCAATTCAACGGCTTTAGGCTTGAAGCTGGCTCAAGCGGCTCCAGCCACCAAAATTTGGTAGTTAGTAGATCTCACTTTCTCTCTCATATTACTCATGCCTTTTTGTTTTGATAGCACTCCCTGATCGTACTCGAGCTTACCTGCTTGGGGTTTGCAGTAGCATGGCCCACAAAAGCCATGAACACGCCAACAGGTTTCACCCGGGGTGGACCCAGGTAGCAATACTGCCACATGGCAACACCTCAGAGTGCCATAATCTCTGCTCCCCATGTCGTTTAGACTTCAAGATGTGTTAGCATAGGCTCAGTAAGTAAAAGGGACCATAATCCGATGTTTTTAGATGGTATAGAGGTCGAAAACAAAATATATAAGTTTTACCGGCTGAAGCCGTGGCTAAGCCGGCTTATGTGGCTTTTGAGCCACATTCAAGCCGAGCCGTCCCGAGCCGAGCCGAAGCCGAGCCAAGCCAGCCGTGGGCAACACTACTTCGAAGGTATCCCCGTGCGCTTGTGGCTACCTGACTTATTTCGGTCTCCAAAACCTTTGCTCGGGCTGGGTTACGTATCACATTTTGGAAGCCCAGGTTTTTCGCGTCGGTTTGAATCGTTGCCTATTGTACATATGGATAAGATTATCAACGAACGGGATGGACTCCTTTGACACTACACTCACCAATACATCAGCTTTCAAATCGTGATAGCAAACACGTTTTGGAAGAAGGAGCGCCTCTTTAACTAGCAGAGGAATGGACGCCTATCCAAGGAAGTAAATTTCCGTCCTCATCGTGCAAAGACATTCACCCACCTCTTGGTCCTTGTTCAGATGAAAGGACTTCTCTGTCATTTCTTGCAAGTCGGTCACCACAGTCCTCAATGCTTCCTCTTGTTCCTTTTTCTCTTTCTTCTCCTCTATTTCCCTTCGATTCGCACAGTCAAATGATGCAATCGCTGTCAACATCGAGACGGGCATCGGTCCTTGCGCAACATCACCGTACCGTGAGCCTGACTAGTGTACTAGGTTGAATGGTAGGCTTTGCGATAACACAACCTAGACACTCACGATGTTCATCACATGCAAATGCTCTGTCTGCCAGTCCTTCAACTCATACCGTTTACCTAGATTATCAACTCCCAATGGATGCAAGACACCTTCATTGTTATGCGATTGCTCGTCCAAGGTCGGTAAATTTTCGTTTTCGGATGAAAAGAAAGCTTCATTTGATATATCGTGCACAGGATCGAATCGCCGTGAGCCTTCATCGGAACAGGATAGGGTCGAGTTAGAGTTGGAGGTGAACGAGCTGGTAAGCCCCAAAGAGCCCATTTTTGAGACGAGTTGGTTGTGTGCAAGCCATTTTATAGCGACACGGTCGATCGTGGTCACACCGATATCACGAGTGGACAACGCGTTGAGACAGAATCAACAAACGCGAAACTTGGCACTGCCACCCTCAGGAAGTATAAAAGGCGTTATTTTTCTTTTTCTTCTTCAAAACATTCTATACTTCCATGTCTGATTCTCCGTAAGTTGCCCTATACTCAGTTTCGCGGATCTCTCTTATTCCCTCTACAGTCCACCCGCTGCGTGCCTCTTGAATCGTATAGGCGATCTTGTTACCCAGATGGATGAGTTGGAGAACGATCTCAGTGACGTTCTTACACGATTGCCACCCGATCCAGAGGATCAGGCTCAAGAAACAAACATGGAGGCCACCGCTGTACAGAATGGTGATGACAAGGAGCTTGACAAGGTAGAGGCGAGTTTGGATGCATATACCGCCGCCGAACTTGAACCCAGTATGTTTTTTTTTATTGCCCTTTCATCTCATAGTCACCTTCTTCTCAGCATCATTTATGGAAGTCACCGAGTACGAACGACAAAAAATTATCCTTAACCGGAAACATCGCCAGAACATCAATGAATTCAGGCTACGAAAGATCAGAGTCATCGAAGATCGTCTACGCCTTTATCGGGCACAGTTCAAAAGGGCTCTCCGGCGAGTTCAGCAATGCGAACGGGAAGTGGGCCAGAGCTTGCTGAGGGCAGATGTTGCATACAAACGTGTTGCTCGCATGCACAAATATTGCACGGTCTGCACCTCATCAATCGGAAGTTGTAGTAACTGTAACCGTCGCCACCCTTCGAATGATCAAACTGAGGGGGATATTCCTACTGAAGAGGAGCAGTAAAGTGTTCTATATGTCCCTAGATAGTACACCAAGAATAGCATACGAAACTATATATTCAATGCAATGTCTTGAACAACTCTTCCAGAGTCATCCGTTTATTTCGATTCAGCTTTGGCTTCGGCTTTGATTGTCGACCTTTTACCCTACGTGTTGCCCTCTTCTTCCTCCTCATACCCGAACGTTCTCTCCACCTCTCACGTGTTAGGATTTCCCTCTTTAATGGACGTTTGAACCGTGATTCACCTGAACAGTCGTTAGGTGGGGATTACATTGGAGAAGATGCTCGAGAAGATGTCGTACCTTGCTGAATAGTGGTTCTCCGACCACTCGCAATAGTTAATTTTCTCGGCAAACCGTCAGACTGCGTTTTCTCAAGATGAGACTTGGACCAGCTGTTGCATACAAAAGCCTGGAACGAGTAGGGGCCCAATGTTGTACTGTTGTATTCGTCCTTCACATCCTGCTCTGGTTTGACCCGTACCAACTTCTGTAACCAGTTGTCAGACCATGTTAAGAGATTTGCTAAGAGATTCGTACTGGTGTCCGTACGCTTGAATCCAACCCCTCTGAGTCGTCTGATGCCCAATCGTCCTCTGATATCCAATCATCGTCCTCTGGATCGACTGACTTTGACTTTGACTTTGACTTTGACTTCTTTGGCTTGGTGGTTATGAGGTCTGATCTACATGTGAACGGAGCATAGCACCTCGTGCCGTCGCAATCGAAGCAGTAGTTTGGAATATGAGTTCTTCTAGACTTCTTGATGACGACCGGTACTCTGCGTGATTGACTGGGTTTCGACTCTGAAGATGCCATATTGTGAAAACCAGAATAAAGACAGGGAACGAAAACGTACCTGATGCACTACCATCTCGCTTCAAGATCCCTTGGTTATCGAATAAGTTCTGTGCATGCGCTTTGTCCAGCCATTCCTGATCTACAAGCACAGATGCTCGACGATAACAGAAGACTGCGGCCGTTATATAACGACTATGTGCATGGATGTTCATCTTGAAGGCGGCGGAGGATGAAACATGAGGGAAGGGTGGGTTGTTGGTCTTGTGAATAAGATCGTACGTGAAGGTGAAGTGGTCGTGAATGGCCTTCTTGAATCGTGCCCATAATAGGTCATCCGCACATAAACAAGATGTCGGGAGGAGAGGGTGAATGACATTTTGGACAAGCAAGTCGCACGACTCCTGGGCCCCCAGTCCATTGAAGTATTGGGCCTCGGATTTCAAGACGGAGTAAATCGGCCTCTTATTGGCTTTGAATTTGTTGCGGAATTTGTCGAGGACATGTCCATGAGCAACAGGCTCCAAATGCGGGACCAGGCCATGACTTTGACTCCAGAGGTACAGCCATAGCTGGATGCGACTGGTCAATCACCGTCGAAACTCGTTGATTTACACTCACCTCCGATCCTGGTTGAAGATGCTCTCCTGTATAAACTCGTCGAGTCCGCATGACATGAAAGGTGATTTGGACGTTGTGATCGCAGAAGAGTAATGTCCAATCCGGGCGAATGAACGCTGCCTGAATTGACACTAATGAAGTCGAAGAGGGACCTTGTACATATTCGATGGGTAAACGGAATGCCTTCGACGTCTTGCCCCTTTTTTCTAGAGGCTGCTTGATGATTTGCTTGTACTGGGTGGTCAGAATCCAGAAACAGTGTCCCTCGAGTGCAAAATGGACCCTGATCACGAACTGGGACGTAGTCAGTCAATGACTAGTCACCCACCCAACCAGTCACTCACATAGGAGAATAAGACAATGAGCTCCTTCCCGCGTACGACACAATACAATCGGCCTTTCGCCTTCAGACGATTGACGACCTCAGCAACAGGAGTGCCATGGATGAAGGAAGGGGGAGATCGTGCCCCTTTTTTGTTATATCCGGGTTCCAAGTTGCATTGCGAACATACTTCTGTGGTTTTGGTCGCCAAATCAACGTCGATCGGTGAATCGGTATCACTAGTTTCCCAATCTGTATCGCCATCGCTATCGGAGTCACTCGAGTTGGTGATCGGTAGTAGAATTGGGAAATTCGGTGGTGCGGGATGAATGGTTACTGTGGAACGTCCTCCCTCAAGCCGTGCATGACAGGCAGTGAGGAACACCCATTTGCCTGGGTAAAAAGGACTCATTATAACACTCCAAAAAGGATAACAGCAAGACTTACCATGCTCTCGTGGATCTTCTGGCGGTAAACCTGACGTTTCTCCAACGGCATTGGCTTTGTATTTACATTCTCGTTCAAAACCGTTCAGTACGGCGTGTTCAGGCATTGAAACAAGCAGAGGTAGCCATGGGCATGAGTAGGCAATAATGTGGGCAAAGGTGAAGCTGATATCGATGGAAATGGAAGGTTCATTTGGTGACTGTCGGTGTTAGCGAGCCCAAGCACCCCCTGTGTGACGGGCGGCTGCGTGGGCACTTAAGCGCCCACAAGTCGCGTCAAAGAGGCCCATCCGAGTGCCCGCAGTTGCTCAAACCACAGCCCATTTTGGGTGGCCAAAACAATTTATCTCATCAGATTATGAGCCAATGCTACTGATTGTCTCCAAAACTGCGTGAAAAATCCGCAGGGGAACTTTCTTTAGGGGGGGGGGGTTGGGGGGTACCTGCAGATTGCGAGGCGAGGGGATGGGAAAACCCTACCTCTTTTGGGTCAGACTCCAGATGTGGTGGACGCGCGCTGTCTTGAACTCTGACCTCGATATTCCTTCAATCCATTCCCTCAATCCACTTGACGGCAACCTTTTTTAGGCCATCTTCAACAAATTTGACAACACTTCCAGTCTTCTTGCCAGAAAATCGGCATTTCTCAAACACGCATACTCGAGAGAGAGTGACGTTTTGCCTCCGAAAGCAAAGGCAGGGTATACTGGCTGAATACCGTCAGAAATTTGAGGTATGTACCCAACCACTAGGTCTGATTCTGTCTCGTTAACCGTCGACCGATGTGTAGATACCGCAATACATTATAGCAAATTGAACCACAGTTATCACATCCGTCGGTGCAAGAAGGGACGACTGCCACAAAAGCCAACGCTCGCAATCGCTGCCACTGCTCGCCCTCCTTTTCTCAACCTCCTGATACCGCTACCATGAGGGAGCTCCATACGCCGGATAGAAATATCCCAGTGGGATGCACGGCAGACACCCCATTGGTAACGACACCGACGATGATTGCGACGATTGCGACGATCGGACGATCCCGCAACCCGACGTCTTCCAACCTCTTCAACTTTGGTGGATCCTCTTCAACTTTGGTGGATGGGATTTCGAGATGATTAGGATTCTCATGAACGTGCATAATCGGATGTTATGGGTGGCAGGTGTGTATTTCTTCCCTTCCCTTTACTCGACACTAATTGTACTGTTGTGAAGTCGCGATCTGAACCCAAGGCTGGCTTCACGGCACTTTGAAACGTAGAAGCGGTGCTATTTTAACGGAAGACGTTATGTTTATGGAAATCCCACTCTCGGAACAAGGACATTCATACCCATTATCCACAAATATCACATAGAAGTAGTTTCTATGATTGAATACACTTGCATGCCTCGTCACTTCCTTCAAGTGTTTGTCCCCCCTGTCCTGAGTCGATGCAGGCGAACCACCACGTGGTGAATGAAATTCACTTTTTCAAGGCTTTGACCCTCTCTCTTGTCATCTCACTGCAATCAAAACCGCGGGTTTTTCGTGAACATGCCCCCATCCGTTACGAATTCGAGTAACAGGCCTCGACTAGATGAGAAAGGTGAGTTGTTTTGACATAGAACGATCGTAGAGCTAAAATGGTCCATATTTTGGCGGCTCGATTATCGTGGTAATACATGGTATGCATATTGTATACCGTGTCGGGATATTGGCGAAGGACGTAACCCGTACAACTGTCGAGCACACGAAAAGCTCCCAAAGCACAAACAGAACCACGAAAGATTCACATCGCACAAGCCTCACACTGAAGGTCCCGATTTTAGCGAACTTCCAGCGGTTGCTATCAAATCGAAAGCCGATGCCATTGCGACTGGAATTCTGCAGGGATTTCTCCCTGCAGGATTCCGACGTGAGACGCTGCCGCCAGTGCTGGACTTACCGGGAGAGCTCCCCATCCCACCTGGAGTGGAATCATTCGTCACCATGGACTGGGAAGAGTTCGCGAATTCCCAAGACGGCACGATTCTGGACCAGTCACAGGAGTATCAGGCAATCCAAAACCTCACACAGGGAATGCTTGATTTTATGGAGTACGGACCGAACAACATTGACTCTGACCATGAGGAGGACGAAGTGGACCAACCCCCTGACTCTGACGCTGATTCGGAATCCGGTAAGTCATTGATAGCTGTGTCTCTCACAATAAATGATTTAACCGATTGTAGATAATGACGCTTTTGCGGGTCTCGGGTCGAAACGAGCAAGGAGCAAACACGCGACTGAGTCCAAAGAATGGTTTCCTTGGGTCGATAGGGTGGTGAGCAATGATATTCTCCTGTGACAGACACCATCTCTGAAATCATCGCGCGGTTTAGTCTTGTACCATCGACATTCTTATGCATCTTCCTCGTTCTGCCTTCTCAATACGACAACTTGATTTATTCCACTGGCTACTTCGGGTCAATAATGTTGAAGACGTACCGAGCGTCAAGTCGATGAAGAACTTGAATGCGAAACTACAACAGTTGTATGGAATTCAAACCTTCAAGTACCAGGGAGCTTTCGGACATACTTATTATGTCAATAGTATTGCAGACTTGGTGTCACAGGTAAGCCTAGGTTCTAGGCTTCGAGTACATTCTGATCATGTTAATAGGAGATGTCGAATCCCGAAGTGCGACCACATTTGACCTTCTATCCTGAGGAGCGAGGCGCATATGTATCGGAGGCATATCATGCAAGAAGATGGCTTGACGAAATACCTGACGAGCAACTCGGCCCCATGATTTGAATCGGTTCCGGACATCACCAACGCGACCTTTATATCTTCGAGCCAGCGATGGTTCAAGACGGTACGGTCTGTATGCCGCACCGTTGGTTTCGCAGGGACGGTCATTACATTGGTCTGTGTTGGCGAATGACTCCGATAGTCAGGCAGTCGCGAACGACATGGCGTGTGTTGAAAGGGGATGGCTTTGAAGCCAGAGACGATGAGTTCGTGATGAACTTTTCCGAGATGAGAGGGAGAATGCAATATCATAAGCTTCCGGATGTAACTGACATCGAAGGTGAGCACCATGTCGAGTCACCGTTAACCTGACTGACCCATGAGGTAGATTTCGAAGACCCGAATGCAGAACCCCCAGTCTCGAAATGGAACATGACCAATCCGGTTCTCGGCAATCCATGGAGAGCAAAATCAAAGGGGCATAAGGTGTTATCATTCCCTGTTTGGATGTACTGCGACGACACCTCTGGCAATGTATCCAAGAAGTGGAACAAGCACAATTCATTCTTGATGACAGCCGCGGGTCTGGGGAAGGAGCAAGTCACAAAGGAGTATAATGTTCATTTTCTGGCGACATCGAATTCAGCACCCCCATTGGAGATGCTGGACGGTATTGCAGACCAGATCAGGTATGTCAGTATAGACTCAACTCATGGGTAGGAGGACTGACCATGGACCGTCAGCGACGCGCAAGAACATGGTATATGGGCCTGGGATATCGAGGATGACTCACCGGTGTTGTTACTAGTTTGGGTACTGGCACTTCTAGGAGATAACCCGATGCAGAGTGAGTTCGCCTGCCACATCGGACTGCGGGGCAAGTTCTTCTGCCGAACGTGCTTTGTGAAGGGCAAAGATGCCATGGTGGACAAGCTGTTTGGACCGACGAACAGCGGTAATCCCTCTGATTCAGACGATGAAGATGGGAATGAGGGAAGTGACGGCGAGGCATCCGATGGTGGTCAATCCATAGCGAGTGGGGCGAGTGGGGCGAGTGGTACAGGCAAGAAGAGAGGGGCCACAGCGGAGACGTTCTCTGCCATGTTTGAAAGAGTGAAGAGGTTCATCAAGGCATGTGTTGAGCTTGTGTTGCACTCTCCGGAATGATTGGCTGACCTGAATTAGGTTGGAGAACCCCGGAGTAAAGAGCGAACGACAGTGACACTCAGGACGCAGTTCGAGGATGCCAAAGTACTGGGTGCCGCATCGAGACTCAAGAAGATGCGCACAGAGAGTGGTGTGAAAGACACCTACCAGATGTTCTTCATTGAACGACTCGTCAACTCGTATAAGAATCGACGAGGAGACAACAGACAACGTGCATTGAACACTGCCGTCACTGAACTCCCGGTTCACATGACTAGTCCAGTGTGGAGAATACGAGGTAAGTCAGTCTGCTTCTGAGATCACCGTATTTCGATGAAGCATGCCGCAGGTCTAGATCCTCATTCAGACACGCCAGTCGAGATTCTTCATGTTGTGTTGCTTGGTTTCGTGAAGTACCTGTGGAGAGACGTGATCAAGAACCAGATCAAACAAAAAGACCCCAAGAAAAAAGAACTGGCCGCACGACTATCATCAGTAGGGCTGCAGGGACTCGGCCTCGACTCCGAAAAGCTGCCAGGGGATACATGCGTCAACTACTATGGGTCTCTCAACGGCGGAGACTTCAGAAAGCTGGTGCAAGTGGCGCCGTTTGTCCTTCATGGGCTGGTCTCGGACGAATGCTATGCGACTTGGATTTCGCTATCAACGTTGGTACCTTTGATATGGCAACCTGAGATTGATGATATAGATGCCTATCTGGTAGGTCATATCGTAACCTTACTCCGGTGGATAAGAACTGAACCATTCATAGACCTTGCTGCAAGAAGAGATTGATACATTCCTGGTCCGTACCGCCAAATGGACTGTACAATGGTTTAACAAGCCCAAGTTTCACATCCTTGTCCATCTACCGGATCACATTCGCCGTTTTGGACCAAGAGTGTTCATTCCAATCGACAAGCACCCTCAAAGGATATCGCCCTTGCATTCGCGCAGGGTAACCGAATACGCCACTTCCTCAGCGGCGGGCGGTTCCTCATACCGAGCGGCATTCCCAGAAATGAAGCGGACGTGTTAGCGGTCAAAAACTTCGAGGACCCTCAGCAATCACAGTGTCAACGGGTTACGCAGGTGCAAAGATTCCTTAGGGACCAACGAGCTTTCAATAAAGATTGTTGGGCGACCGTGGGGCCGAGTCCCTTGAAAGTTCTTGAAACCTCGAGAGCTACGCTCGGGCGGCATTTGGGTCTCTCGCGAGATCTTGGTCGGAAGAATGTCCCAGGTGAGCATGCTGATACACTCGAGGGAGGCTTTACTGAGCTACACAACAGGTACTTTCAAAGTCGACCCCACGACGACAAGCTTTAGTCAGACGGAGACTGGTTTGATGTTCCCGGATCTCCCTCTATTCACCACCACACAACGAACTACTGGTCGTTTCGTGCGTGTCAAAGAATTTATTGTCAAGAATGGAGACAGATGCACGACGGGATATTACGCGGTGGTCAGGACATTTGGACCGACTGCTCCGTCGCCAGCCACTCTGCATGTGGCTCGGATCGTGGAAGTCTTGCAGAGGAAAAGGGACTTACTGTTGGAGGGCTTTGGGGATGGTGTAGATTGCGCCTTGGTTGAGGTTATGGAGGTGGGAAAAGAGCCGTCCACGCAAGGAATGCCGCGGATCAAACGTCATTCGCCTTCAAGAACTCTCGTTCTACAACCGAAGGTGAGCTTTTTCTCCTCCAAACTGAGGAGAGGGACGAATGCTTACTACTCTGATACACAGGATATTATGTGCGCCGTCAATGTACAGCACGACTGCGTACAACACAAGTGCAACGTCCAGGATGTTGGCATTGTCAGGCGCGAAAGGGAGATATCGCATAGTCGCAAGGGAGTTGTGGTTCACAGAGGGAATTCGGACGATCTCTTGCTCAACACGGCACAGATGCGGAGTGCCAAGTTCGTTCAAGCATTCCGAATTCAGCCAGAAAGAGAATCGGACCCTGAAGAAATTCTGTTCAAGAGTGTCCAGAGAGTTATAGATGCTCGAAAAGCGGCACAGAAAACAACCCCAGCTACGCAAACCGCTACACCGTCTGAGGGTACGAGCATCAGAGCCCCGGACATGCACGGTACTCCAATCGCTACACCATCGTCGCCATTGCAGGGATCTACACCGTCGAACATGAGCCCAGGCATTAGTGTTACACGTACTGTCCCGACGTTCACTCCCCCTCCCCCTCCTAGTAGACCCCAACCTCGATCTCGTTCCGTTAACCCTCAATATACACAGCGCCTCTCGGTAGCGACACAACATGCACAACATCCAGCTAACTCATACTCATACCCGAGCCACACAGCTCCGCACAATAACACGTTCAATCCAGCCTATGATGAAGGGCCGCCAGAAAGACTGGGACAGCTCTATTCATCTCAACCACAATCTCATTCACCAGTCGTTCTCACTTCATTTGGTTACCAACATCAATCATACCCTTCCTTCTCCGCGCAGGGTACATCTCGAACACACGCTTACACACATCCACACCATTCGATGCACATGTCGAATGCTCATCTCCCTCAACCGGATCCTTCGAACGGTCACTCAATAGCCCATGGTACACAGTTGTCGAGCATGGACGCGCCGACCGTGTTACAACAACCGATAGGAGGACAATGGACTGACCGCCCTAGCCAAAATAAACGCACGATGAATACAACGAGGCAGCCTAGTCGGTTGTCGAACATGTCTTTGGCATCGGAGGAGTATCTCATGGAGCATTACGGTATCACGGCGGGCGCTTGGCCAATGTCTTGAGTCTATTTTCCGGTGTATATACAGTGTACATGTGTTAATTACATGTGTTCCTCACAAACAGGAGTGAAGATGGACTCTGAGTAAACATAAAGATAGACACAGTCTATCGACGGGTGAAAATAGACAGTATTCCAAATTTTTTGGATGTCAGTCTAAATTTCATCAAAATGCAGTGTGGACATATCCGGTTATGTCGTGTGTGCATCGGGAAGGGCTGGCCGTGTAAAGGGACACAGAGTTGAGCAGTGTCATCGTAAGATACTAGCCGCAGTGTGACGACCTTGGCTCGAGTCGAAGGCCCGGGCGTCGTGGTTGAAAGGAGAGATGAGTCAGGCACATTATTCAATATTCAATCACCGGCCTCGTAAAGATCCGCCATCTCTTGATCTTATCATTGTTCCATCAATTGATATTGCACATGGCTTCAAGCTTGTCCCAAGACTCTGATTCGCGCCAACGTCTCGTTCCTTTCAAATAGCCGTATCCCCCATTCTATTCGTCAGTTCTCCGAGACCATGGATGTTGGGTCCACGGGATGGCGGAAGTGTAAGTGATCTTTGTTGGATCCGCTACAGCGTTATCAGGACGG
>JANHQD010000058.1:0-49298 GCA_024721195.1 Marasmius sp. AFHP31
GAGAGCGGGCGCCATCGTCGTTCTGCGATCCCGATCGTGACGATGAGGGAGGGTGATGAGGACGAGACATTCTTGGAGGTTTTGAAGAATTGAGATGGAGGTATCAGAAGTAAGAACTAAATCGGAATGTTGTAATTGTACTGCTGTAATTCGACAGGACACAGATATTTTATTTCTGTGGACTACGTGGCCAGATCTATGTATGTGCGAACAAAAGATAGTGGTCAGAACCGGGTTCTGACAGAGCGGACGGCAAAGTATGTACGGGATACTATTCTGAGGGCAGACAAAATCAATGGGAAGCATGAAGTTTGACCGGTGGCGAGAGGATCACGAAGGTGGCTGAAGGTGGGAATTTGGAACCAGTTGGAACTGTGCAAGGGGCGTTCACTTGGGAATGCCGAGTATCCGTCGTAGGGGGTGGAACTGTCAATGCAAAGGCGGGAAAGCAAAAAGTCAACCTGATTGGTCTCGTCAGCCGTACTTAGGGCAATCTTGTGAGCGGGCTAAATTCTCGTCTCAGTCACCGGTCCCGCGATTCACGAAATGAGTCACATTGCGGCTGTCAGCCATGCATGATTCGATATTTCATTTTACTTGTTTTACGTTCCATTCCTTATCTTCCTTCCACGATAAAAATTTTCTCGAGTAGAGACAAGGTTAAATACTGGATATTCGTCGACGTCGAGTATTCGAATGCTGGTAGGCTTGCTGAGCTCAGCTAGGGCGATTTCAAGTTGGTGAGTTCAGTGGCGTCGTCTTGCTCGCGCTGGGGCCTAACCGGAACCGCCTACATCTAGACAGAAGCATATCTGAACTGTACCGCTAGACCTGAAGCCAATGTCAATGCCATCTGACCTCCTCCGAATAAACCACACTCGATGTATATCCCGACCACAAGCCCTTAGAACGCAGGAAAGATCCGAGGCTCGAGGACGCGAACATTGTTCTTGCTAGATTAGTGCAACTCTGGAGGTTTACCAGATCAAGGTATCGAGTCTATACTCATCCAGACTAGTGGCTGCATGTTAACTCTATGACACTTCAGCGTACCGAGTACGATTCGGATTGGCCGAACAACTTTTACAGACCACCTGAGCCCGTTTGCCACATTTCGAAGGTTCAAAAGCACAATGGCTTTCCTTCCTAGTCATTGCTCGCAACTTATCTTAACTCAACTCTCAAGGAAATCGTACTATTCCAGCTAGGCCCCATCACACGGGTGCGGGATCGATTTGAACACAAGTTTCATCCTCGCCGAGAAAACGACATGGAATTGACAAACCGGGCCGAGGATGGTTTTGTTGACGAGTGCCGATGGTCAGGGCATGATCTTGATAGGCGTTCGCAATGGTACCGATCAGAGCAGGATTCGAATGGTGATTCCGCTCCACCAAAATCACAGTCCACATCCTCATCAGTACCTTACCGCGACCATCCGTATACGGTCTCGCCGGAGCTTGCTCCTGTCTCGAGGGCTTCCTCAGATATGCAAGCTGGACACATTGAGAATATTTCCTTCTCGTCTGTCGCTCCGGTAAATGTACAAGTCCACGATGTGACGGTGGAGGTGACTATCGAGAATGCGAAGAAGAGTAAAGGTATTGATGTAGAAGCCGGAGCGAGGAAGGTGAAGAAGATTTTGGATGGGATTTCTGCCGATTTTCCAAGTGGAACACTCTGTGGAATCATTGGAGGGTCTGGGTCTGGCAAGGTGGGTTCAACAGCCATTGGATTGCTTTCGTTTTTCGTTCTCGCTGTTGTGTTTCTAAAATTTTCTTCAGACAACTCTGCTCAATTTGATGGCTCATCGCACACGTCTCGTGAACAACGCATCCGGCTCAATCTTGTATAACGGATCCTCGTCACTACCCTCCATAACCCATGCCTATGTTACACAAATGGACCTGCTCCTCCCTACCCTCACCGTGAGTGAAACATTGATGTACGCCGCCTCCCTCCGACTATCGTCCGACGTCACCCCAACCCAACGCAAACAGCTCGTTCAAGAAATCATACTCGAACTCGGACTCAAAGAATGCGCCGAAACACGCGTCGGAAACGGCGTCACCCACGGTGGTTGTTCAGGCGGTGAACGTCGACGCGTCAGTATCGGTGTTCAACTCCTCTCGAATCCTTCTGTCTTGTTCTGTGATGAACCGACGACAGGACTCGATGCGACGTCTGCGTTTCACCTCGTCAACACGCTGAAGTCGTTGGCTAGGAAAGGCCGGACCATTATTTGTACGATTCATCAACCGAGGCATGATATTTTTTGGTTGTTTGACCATATGTTGGTGTTGAGCAAGGGATTGCCGTTGTACTCTGGGGTGACGGGGGAGAGCACGGCGTGGTTTGAAAAGTTGGTGCCGGGAAGCCTTGGGGAACATGTCAATCCGGCGGATTATCTGATCATGGTCGCTGCTGTCGACACGAGGACTGCGCAGGCTAGGACGGAGACGACGGCGAGGTTGATTGAGTTGGCAAAGCATTGGAAGGCAGAGTCGTTCGTCAACTTCTCGAAGGAGGAGAAAAGGGTGAAGATTCAGGATATCCAGTCGCCAGCACCTGTTGCTCGTGGTGCTTCATTCGTACGGCAAACTCGGGTGTTGACCTCGAGGAACCTCTTGATGGGATGGAGAGATCCGTTAGGAATGAGCGCGTGCTGGATCGAGGCCGTGCTGATGGGTATCGTCTGCGGGCTCATATTCTTCAACCTCAGCAAGGATCTCGCAGGAATACGTTCCCGCCAAGGAGCGTTATATATCGCAAGTACTTTGCAGGTGAGCACTCTTTTCTTCTCTTTCTCCGATCTCTATCTAAACCGTAACACTGACAGGGTTACCTCGTCGTCCTCTACGAAGCCTACCGCATAACCGACTCCGAGATATCCGTCTTTGACCGCGAACGTGGCGAAGGCGTCATCTCCGTTACCCCCTGGATTGTCGCTCGTCGTTTCGCCCACGTTGTCCAAGAAGACCTGGTAGTCCCTTTCCTATTCAGCATCATCTTCTGGTTCATGTGCGGTTTCGAAAACGACGGAATCATGTTTTCCAAGTTCTTCTCGATCATCTTGCTCAACCAGTTCATATCGAAGATTTTTGCCCTGTTTGCTGCGTCGGTGTCGAGAGACTTTGCGATCGCGACATTGGTTGCGAATTTGGCGTAAGTGTGTTGTTTCATCGAGGAACATCCGAGTCACTCAAGCTTTTTCTAGATTCACGGTGTTCACGTTTGGTGCTGGATTTTTTGTTCAGGCAGATTCGATTCCCATCTATTTACGTTGGACGAAATGGATCAGTTATAGTGTACGTCTCTCAATTGTCCCCTTTTCCCGTCACTTCTAAATTCTTCGCAGTTTTATAGTTTTGCGGCTCTAAGTGCCAACGAATTCACCGGCCGTTTCTACGATTGCCCAGTCGGCGACGCACGCACAGACCCCAACTGTCTTCCTTATCGCGGCGACTTTATCCTCCGAAACCTATCCTTCGATCCAGGGTGGTACACGATTCCGACTTGCGCACTCTTAGGGTTTATCGTCGTGTTTTCCGTAGCCGGAGGGTTGCTTCTCCACTGGAAGAAGGTAGATGTTCATATAGCCGTGGTGTATACGTCCAAAACCCTTCCCGACGACGACGCAGATAAACTCATCCCAACGAGCTCCGCATTGGAAGGCGGAGGCGCTTCAACCTCCAAACCTCACAAGGGCGTCGACCTCGGTCTCCAAGACATCCACCTAACCCTTCGGAAATTCTCACTCTTCAATGGGACGTCTCCCATTCCCAGCCCTCGCACGACGGAGAAACAGATCCTGAAAGGCATTACGACGAGATTCCAGAGTGGGGAAGTGAACGTGATCATGGGACCCTCCGGGTCAGGGAAGAGTAGTCTCCTAAACCTACTCTCATCCCGACTTTCATCTTCCACGGGCACGTTTACCACATCAGGTACTCTCCTCGTTGATGGGTCCCCCATCAATGCCTCAGAACTCCAAACCGTTTGCTCATATGTGACGCAGGATGATTCGGCGTTGTTGTCGTATCTGACTGTGAGGGAGATGCTTCGGTTTGCTGCTGGGTTGAGGTTGCCGAGGGGAATGTCGAAGAAGGAGAAGTTGAAGAGAGCGGAGGATGTTATTAGGAGTATGGGGTTGAGCGATTGTGCGGATAATTTGATTGGAGGGGAGTTTGTGAAGGGCATTTCGGGGGGTGAGAAGAGAAGGGTTAGTATTGGGGTGCAGCTTTTGACTGAGCCGAGGGTGTTGATGTGCGTGTAACTTTAGGCCCTTTTCCCTTGGCGGCCGATAAGCTAATGTTTTTCATTGCAGTGCCGACGAACCTACTTCGGGGCTGGACGCCTTCATGGCGTCTTCAATTCTTCAGGTTCTCACATCGCTAGCGGAAGAAGGACGCACGGTCATTATCACGATCCATCAATCTCGCTCGGAGCTGTTCTCTCAGTTCGGGAATCTCCTCCTTCTGGCAAAGGGCGGTCGGGTGGCTTACTCTGGCCGAGCGAGCGACATGATCTCTCACTTCAATGAGTTGGGGTATGAGTGTCCACGCGATGCGAACCCGAGCGATTGGGCACTCGACTTGATCAGTGTGGATCTGAGGAATGCTGGGGTGGAGGAAAAGATGAGGCGGAAGGTTGAGAGGATTCTGGAAGTTTACGAGAAGGGCGTTTCTGTTGTCTCTTCCTTTGGTGAACGGGAAAAGGGGAAGGGAAACTTGTCCGGTCTTCGAAAGGAGATGACACCGTTTTATGTTGCGTATCCGATCCTTGTGCAACGTGGGTGGATTAATGTGAAGAGGCAGCCGAGTGTATCGATCGCAAGAGTGGGGCAGGTGCTTGGGTTGGGGGTTACGATGGCGCTTTGGTTTGCGCCAGTGGGGAGGGATTATGTGGATGCGATGATCAATTTGCCTGGTGTTATACGTGAGTTCCTTCTTTTTATTCGTCGTGCTTGTCGGTACTGACCTTTGCATTACCTTGCCGTGTAGAGGAGATCATGCCTCGTGAGTTTCTTTCGCGCTCGTAAACGGACCATGTCAGGTACTGAATGAATTGGATGCCTGCAAAGTCTACTTTGTGGGGATGCTCCAGAACGTCGCTGCTTACCCTACCGAACGAGATGTTTTCTACAAGGTGACCACATCCTCAAGTGCAATCCAGCTGGATCTAACCTCTACTCTCACCACAGGAGCACACTGATCGTGCATACTCCCTCAGCTCCTTCTTCCTCAGCTACATGACATTTGAACTCCCCTTTGAAATCCTCGCCTCGCTCCTATTTGGTCTTGTCGGATCGATAGCTGTGAACCTCCCTCGTACGGTCCCAATGTACTTCATTGTCTGTTTGAACGCCTTCTGTATCGTCAATGCGGGGGAATCATTGGGCATTGTTTTCAACACGTTGTTCTCCGGGAGCACGGGACTTGCGCTCAATTTGACGTCGATTGTTCTGAGTGTTGGACAATTTATGGCAGTGAGTCAAGATAATTTCTCCTTCTTTTCGTTTCGGTTAGGGTTAGGTTTTATGAGCTGCTTACCCACCTCTTCTGTAGGGCCTCATATCCCTGAACATGATTGGCTTTCTCCAAGGTATCAACTACGTCTCCCCGCTCAAATACGCCACCGCGAACATTATGGTCTTTGCTCTCCGTGAGATGCAGTTCACGTGTGACGATACCCAGCGTTTGGCGGATGGTTCGTGTCCATTGAGTACTGGGAAGGATGTTCTGAGGTTGTTCAAGTACGAGAATACAAATCCGGAGGTCATGTTGGGGGTACTCGTGGGTGTTACGGCCGCTTATAGGCTGGTAGCATATGCGATTTTGAAGGCTAGTTTGACGGGGTGGAGATTGAAGAGATGAGGGGTTCCCGAGTAATAAAACACTCAATACTGCATAGTAGGGTATAGGTCGGATTAATGGCATTCAGATAGAACACTTATTCGTATTTCATCACTCCCCTGTACCTGTCGAACGTCAACAGACCGTGTAGCCCAAAAACAATTGAGCCCAGTATTATAACCCCTCCTCATTATAATTGGGACCCACTTTATGAAGGCACTATCTGTCCAATAATAATTGGGTCCTTCTGCCCAGTATCTCGGTCAACTAGTGATTAGAATATTACTACTTTTCAATCGTTTGCCTTGGCGGTGTAACGTGCACTGTCCCTGAGCTGAGTTTCTAAACAAATCGCAGTGATATGCGAGACTCTTGGCGGATCCGGTAGACCACCCGAGAAGCCTGAGGCTCAGATAGTTCTGACGGAAAAGGTCACTTGAAGTCGAAGTCGGTATGTCGGAAGTCCAGCCGTGGAAAGAAATAGAGGTCACGTGAACTACGCGTATGTTTAGTTCGAGTCCAGACCAACGCGTTTGATTCTTCCCGTTTTTTTTTCATCTGGATTTTTAATGCAGGGCGCGTTTGTCGTTCTTTTCTTGTATCTTTCTCCCTAATTGCAACTTTTCTCATCCTCGTTCGCTTTAATCCAACTCGAGAAGTCCGCCAAAACTTGCAGGAATGGCTTCAGTCCATCCCCACGTTGAATATCCTCCTCCAACGACCGTTGGTCCTCCCTCGCCGGCTACCTCGGTCGGATCCAGACATCCAGATGATACAACCTCGACTTCAGACTCCGAGAGCGTCCTTCCGCAACCACTGTTCGAACGAAAATGGGCAGATAGAATTGGGCTAGGGCAGCCTACGCCGGAAGAAATCATGGGAAATAAAGAGCCGTTGCTCCCAAGGCCTCTAGAGGACAGTGAAGAGGAGAGACGTGCGTTCCTTGTGTCAGGCTCCCTTTGCCTTCTCTCTCATAGCTTGTACCTCTTAGAACTCTATGAGTCCGTCCTCCGGAATTTGCGCAAGGAAGTCGATGCTCTGTCAGAAGATGTTATTTTCCAGAAGACACTCCTTCGCGGCTCTGTTGCTGCGACGCATGAACCAACGTTGACCAACGACATTGATTCGATTATGCAGGGCTTGATGGCCCCTCCCTCTAGTGGATTTGGCCAACGCAAACGATCGCAATCGCCTCAACTGCCGTTAACACCTAGTCCCTGGAACACACACGAGATGAGGCATGGATTTGGAGTCAATTCGGATTCGATACTGGGTAGTAGCTCGACGATGGGAAGGAAGGGCAAGGGCAAAGGGAAAGCACCAAGTGTGAAGGCAGAGGGACAGTGATCTTTGTTGGTTGCTCACTTTACTTTTGTACATCATGTTCCACAAACTGTAGCATTGCAAAAATTACTGTATTTCTTCCGTGCGTGAATAATGAGTGTACACAAGACAGAAAGCGTTCCGTTCAGATGATACGCTACACACAAGAGAGAGAAAACCCCTAGAGTTCATCATCTTCGTCGCAACCCTCATCCGAGAAGTAATCTGGCAGTCTGTCCTCCACGCGCTTGATGAGGTCCGCTATACTTCTCCTCGCAGCCATTCGGCAGTCGTGATGCATGTACGTCGCACTCCCCCAACGATCATAATCCTTCTGTACTTGCCTCAGCCTACCCATAACATCAGCCAATCCCAAAGCCAGGACAGCGTCCCCCTTAGTCTTGTCTTTCCAGAACTCGACCCAACTCTGAGTACACCCATGCTGATGCCAGGTCGCGCCGCAAGAAGGGGCATGTACGAAATTCGGGGGTGCCACTCTGAGTCGTTCCCAGACGTGAGTGAGGTGCCAGTACCCTCGTAATAAGCGAAGTTGCTGCGCGGGGCTTATAATAAGTCGGCCGTCTTCGTCGAGGTCGCCTTCACTTGGGTCGGCTAAGTAACAAGTAGCAATTAAACTCATCGTGAGCGCTTGGAAGGAGGGAAGAGAGAAAGGAGAGAGAAAACCAACCTATTGCCGCCCCGCGTTTAACAACGGTAGACTTCTGCATGACCTCCAAATACGCCGCCCCTCTCAAGGTTCTCAAATCCAGATCATCAGCGAGCGTCATCGCCAGGTACGCGTACTTCAACGACTTCCCCATCAGCTGTCGTAATAAGGAAATCATAGTAGCCAGGAGCTGTTCATGTCCGCAGAGCTGCGCGAGCTGGAACAGTCTCGTCAACTGCGTCGTGCTCTCGATACCCGGCATATGAGGTGGATCCGAGACGAGGGAGGTTTCTGCTCCGGAGAAGGACATGGAAGGAGATACACCGACACCGACGAGGAGGGGTGAAGGTTTCCGGTTTACGTATTCTTGAAGTGCGTCGAGGGACCATGTTTCGAGGGATTTGAAGGAGTATTTGTTGGAGATGCGGGCGATGTCGATTAAGAGAGTGAGATCTGCTGAGGCGGAGTATACGGCACGGAGGTCGGGTGGTCTAGTGTAAGTTTTGCGTTATTAACGGAAAGGTGTGCACTCATTTATGGGATCGAAGGCACGCACAGTGAATACAGAGCCCATACTGCGAGAGCAGGAACTATGTCAGCCAGTGTTCCCTGTGGCAAGGGCGTGAAAACACACGGAAATTCCTGAATTCTGATGGCTTGTCCCCGGTGAGAACGATAGGATTCTCGTCGGAGCGTCCTTCTGCCTCTGCGCCACCTTGAGGAAGTGTGAACATCGTACTGAACGATGAGTGATCCTTTGAGAGAATCGTTCGATGTACCTAGGAATATCTTAGTTTCAATTCTCTGGCATAAAGAGGAACAACTCACGTTGAACAGAGTATCCTCGACCAACAATACACAACTTCCATCCTCGAAGTAATATGTAGGGTCTCGCTTCAGATGTTGCCTCGAATATCGAGAGCCACCGACGTGGACGTTCCCTTCAGTTTCCATATTGTCGAATATCAGTCCTCCAACAACCTGAGCGTCCGAGAGTGATGTTCCACCGGTATCAGACCTCTTACGTTTCCTGACTGAAGTTTCCGACGTCGAGGTTGGTGACAAAGGTGATTGTAGGCCACTGGTACTAGTTGAGCCTTGAAAGTCTGGATTGAAGTCCATATTATTGCTCTGTGCATCGTGGAATTGTGTTGTATCGTCTGGCGATAACATGGTGGTAGGTTGAAGAGATCTCGAAATGGACGAACGTCGGCCACGCGAGCAATTTTGGGCCCTGAGCGCTGAGCTGGCGGCGGCGGTGACCAAAGCAGCTAATTGTGAATCTTCGGCTACGATGCGCCTGAAAGTCGTCATCGACATCTCTTATCTTGCAACGTCTCACACCTCGTGTATCAAGCTCTTCTTCTTCCTGACGGTGGGGTGATGCCTTTTGAACCTGTACTATTGAACGACGGGAACGAGGTGAGTCAGAACGGGCTTAGAGTCTCCAACATACAAAATTCCAATGACCACGAAATGCATAGATCCCCTCTATTGGTTTCGGAACAGGTACCAAGTGGAAATGGCAAGACGTAACAGATTATGTCGAGCAAGCCATTGAGCTTGGTTTCTCTCACATAGACACGGCGGATTGTGAGTTCTTCAGTTAAGACAGCTCACACTTGAAACGGTATTCAAACCTCCAAATAGTCTATGAAACAGAGATTTACGTTGGCAAGGCTATCAAGGAGAGCGGGGTAAACAGAGACGAGGTCTTCGTGACCACAAAGTTTCTCTATATCAACAAAACTGCGGGTGTGCAGGAGAGCATACGGAAGAGCCTGAGCGATGTGCGTAAACTCTACTCTTCTCATTTGGCCAGGGATGCTCATTTCAGAATTGTTCTAGTTGAACCTGAAATACGTCGACCTGTATCTCATCCACAACCCCAAGTACATCCCAAACCAGGACATTGAAACTACGTGGAGAGAATTTGAGAAGGTCAAGGAGGACGGGCTAGCCAGGTACGCAATCTCTTCTTGACCGTGTCGTTCATGACGTTTTACTGACCCCCCTCCTCCTTCGTACCTAGGAGCATCGGAGTTAGTAACACCACAGTCGAAGACCTCGAGAAACTCATGAAAACCAGCAGAGTCATCCCTGCAGTGAACCAAGTGAGCTTTCGGTCATACAACTCCGAAGTGTTCGCAGGCTCACTCCACTCTCTCAACGTCAACTTTGCTTGACAGATCGAGTTGCACCCGTACAACTATCACGACCAGAAGTCCCTTATCGAACTTTGTGCCAAGCGGAACATAGCAATTGAAGCTTACAGTAGTCTAACGTATGTGGCGTGCTTTCTTCGTTGTGAGCGTCATTACTGATGTGCCCACCTTTCAAGGCCGATAACCCAGTACCCCGGTGGTCCCGTAGATGCTCCGGTAGCGGCAGCAGCTAGACGACTTGGGGTAACACCAACACAGGTTATCTTTCTCTGGGTAAAGGCAAAGGGTGCTATTATTGTCACGTATGTCTTGCTGTCTCCTGATGTTCCGGAAGTTGCAGATTAACTTATACCCGTGACAAGAACAAGCTCAACGCGTGCTCACCTCGAGGAGTACCTCACCGTCGGGGACCTGCGTGAGTAGCTCATTCGCTGGTCGACGCGCCGCGACAAGGTCTGATTGACATCCCTTTGGCAGCACCCTTAACTGAGGAGGAAGTTGCCGCCATCGACAAGGCAGGCGCAAAGGGCCCTCCATCCAAGTCCAGGATGATGCTCGAACGCGTCAAAAGCCGCGACACGCTGGCATTTATAACTGCATGCTTATTTTTGTCGATCTATTGGTGGCGTGCTGCATGAGGAGTGCAAAGCATGCAGAGGAACATCTGTCGGATAGAGTGCGTCTGCAGACTGCTTTGATACATGCTTTCACGCATCCTTTCCGTTTCGCTCGCGGCCCCAGCCTCCTTCATCCCAGAGTGCTGGCTTGCCGAACTCTGTTTCGTGATGTACCGTTTGATTTTCGTTGGTTCTCGAAGGTCGACCCAGGCTTCGTGTTTTTCTAGAGCGGTCTCTGCGTACCTTAACGGTGGATCCATAACACTGGGTTATCATAGGTTATCATACACATCGCCCCATAACACATATATTGTGAGGAGCAGTGAGGGACGTTTCATGGTCGCGTATTTGTCGGCCTTGCGTGCAGTGGATAAGTGGAAAAACATCATGTCAACTTGTCATCGTGGATTAGATGAAGATGTCCGATTATCGGTGTGATCAGATAAGATTAACCCTTCACCCAGGATTCCAAGCCTCCCCTCCTCCGGATACTCGGATCGTTCTGGTTGGCAGAGCTTTTATGGCAGCCTTTGCAGGGCCACCGAGGCTCCCGAACGCGCAGCGTACATTATCCCTTGTATGCAGACTCTACCCCTAAAGGAGGGGAAACGTCACTGGCCCGTTTCCTGTCAGGTCAGGATTCGAAAGATCGTGAACGTCTCTTGCCCACTCCAAGGTTCACACAACCTCCATGTGCTGTCTTTTAATTCGGCCAGATCTGTAATGCATATGCAATTTTACTCCGGGAAGGGAATAAGGCAAAAGATCGTGCGACTGTTTACGGTCAAGTACGGGTAGACCTTCGAGCGAGCGTCCTCCTCTCGGATTTGACTAGAGGCTTTATATATTCGGTGGTAGTCAATGCGACCTATCAGGCTATCGCGGGAGTGTCGTAGCTATGCGGGCATACCTAACGGTGATATTCTTTTTTTCGGATTTCTACTGAGGGGCGTCGGGACCATCTATCACCAGATAACGGCCCATCTGATCAGATAAGATCAGGGCCCAGCACGCACCACACCGTCTGATCTAATCAGATAGTCTGATATCCGTGAAGGCGAGACCGACTCGCCCCCAAACAAATTTCTTCACAAAATGTCTTCATCCAAGATCTTAGATTTTGAAACAGATTCCCTTGTCATATAAATATAGGCCTTACCTCAGATTCCCTCATCCGCACTCTCCACTCCCACCCCCCGCCCAACATCCACCTCTAAAAATTTCCCTAATGGCTGGTAGCACATCTTCTTCTCCCATCTATGATCTCCTGGGTCTTGGTTTCGGGCCGGCGAATATCGCTGTCGCAGCCGCTATAACTGAGTCGTGGTCAGAGGTACGTTTCCCCTCCTCCTCCTTGTTTCCTTGACTGTAAATTGATGATGACGGTCATCCCTTTCACAGCCAAATTTCCCGATCAAAAACGTTCTCTTCATCGAGAGACACCATGTCTTCAGATGGCATCCAGGAATGCTATTACCAGGAGCTAAGATGCAAATCAGGTCAGTCTCTACATTGTCGTTTCGTGTTCTGAGGTTCTAATTCTGCCGCAAGCTTCATGAAAGACCTCGCGACCCTCCGAAACCCTCAATCTCCGATCACCTTCTTGAACTACCTACACAGTGAAGGTCGATTGATGAAGTTCATTAACCGTGGAGGAACAATACCCACGCGAAAGGAGTTCGCCGACTACATAGGATGGTGTGCGAGATACGTCCAGAATCAAGGTGTCGCTGTTCAGTGGGGAACCGAAGTCGTTGGGTTGGACGACGGAAAGGACGGGACAGTTCATGTTCATGCTAAAGACTTGAGGACGGGAGAAATTAATGTTTACCGTGCACGTATGTGATCTCTCTTCGTCTTCTGAGAATGCTCGTCGTTGAACCCTCTTCGTTTACAGGCAACCTTATCATCGCTCCCGGAGGAGGACCGGGTATCCCTCGAACATTTGAGACGATCTACAAGGACCCTGTCGTCATTCACAGCTCCGCATACGCTACCTCGATCGACTCCATATTCGAGCAGATCGGTGCATCCACGCGCCCCATGCGCATCGCAGTCGTAGGAGCTGGACAATCCGCTGCTGAGGTGACGCTCAACTTGCACGATCGTCTTTCGAGGATAAACGCTCCCGGTGGAAGGCATCGCGTCGAGATGATCATCAGACATGGTGCACCACGGCCCAGTGACGATAGTCCCTTTGCGAATGAGATCTTTGACCCTGAATGTAAGATCATCGTTCTCCCACTCTTGACTATGAGATGAAAGCTCACGCATATTGTTCGACAGCGACCGATGCATGGTTCTCGATGCCTTCGGCTGCTGCCAGAGCCGCACAACGTCATGAGTACAAGGGTACAAACTACGGAGTCATGAATCCAAACACGATCGATACTGTGAGACATGATTTTTTGGTTCCTCGCAAGGGTTAGGGCTGACCTGAGATTCTTTTTCAACGTTAGCTCTACGAGGTCATGTACGACCAGCAGTTTGAAGAAGATATCTCAAGACGACCCGACGAGAAGGAGGGCACACACCCTCTGATTGTCCTTCGCAGCTATAACAACGTCTTGGCTGCTTCCAGAGCACAAGACGGCTCTGAGGTCGGCCCTTACGTTTTCACGATCCAGCACGCCATCTCGGGGGCCATAACCACCGAGAAATACGACGCCGTCGTCTGTGCTACAGGGTACCAACGTACAGCCTGGATTGACATGCTCAAAGGATGCGATATCGGGAAACACTTTGGTTTGGACGCTCACAGCGACAGCTCGCGGACGAGACTCGCACCCGAGACGGACCTGTACGGGCTGCCTCCCCAGATGCAGATGAGCCATGGACGTTCGCCGGACGTCAGCGGCGACTCTTCACCGATTAGCAGCAGCGCATCGAATACCCCACCCACGTCTCCTTCGTTATCTCAGATCTCCCTTCCTTCACCTACAATATACGTTTCGAGGAAGTATCGGCTCCTTCCTAATCGCACTGCGTCAGGTGAACCGGCTTTTAAGCCGAGGGTGTACATTCAGGGTGTCGAGGAGGCAACACATGGTTTGAGTGATACGTTGCTCAGTGTCATGGGTATCCGAGCCGGAGAAGTTGTCAGTGATCTTGTGCAGGAGAATTAGAGGTTTTTGTTTTTTTCTATTCGGTGGTTTTGTGTATTACTATCTAAAAGGGTGCAACAACATTTCAATGGGTACACAAGTAAGTAATAAATACTTACACAATTGGACCACTACTCTAGTATTTTATCCCCCTCTACGAATCGAGACGGCTTTTGAGAAATTCCAAGATTTCATTGAACACCTGCCCGTAGAGGTCTTCCGCGTTGGGCGTCATGATGTCGAAAAAATGGTCCTGACCAGGGATGAGTTTCAAGGTGGAGTCGACGCCTGCCTCCTTCAGGAGACGGTGGATATTCTTGGACTCGTCCACGAGGACAGCCGTGTCTTCCTCCCCGTGGAGGAGATAAGTGGGTGGCCATGAGGAGGAGACATTGAGTTGTGGGAATAGAGCGTGATGACGTTGTGGAATCGCAAGATCTTTGGACCCGGAGGAATCCCTCATCGCGGCGCTGAGACTTGGCTCGTGCTCCCCGGTATAGTAGTCGAGGTAGGTGCCTAGTTGGAGGTAGAGGAAGGCCAGAGGCATTCGAGGGTTGGCGGGGATGGGAGGGTTTGTGTTGGGAACGAATGCAAGGGGGGACTCGGATAGGAGATCGGAGGCGATTTTGGGAGATATGGGATGGATATAGTCAGTGAAACGCGTGGCGTCGAGGAGGTCACGACCACGGACAAATGGTTTAGACTTTGGACTGAAGTAGGAGGGAGTCTACGTTTTCATAGGTCAGACGCTTGAAGGGGATAGATAGAAGTTTGGCCGGGAAAGGACGTACCAGGAAGTCCCCGCCAGACGCGAAGATCGGTAGAAGGGCTGCAGGTTTGGGGGTGACGTGAATTGCAGCTAGGTATGCACATAGTCCTCCTGCGCTAGAGCCCGAGACTGCAATCTTGGTGGGGTCCAGTGCGACCTCTTCGCCACTGTCATAGGAGACCTTAAGATCAGGCCTACGAAGGAATGTAAACAAGTCCTCGATATCTTCGACTACATCGTGGCCAGTAGTGGGTCCAGTAGGGATCAGCCGGAAGTCAGCGGAAATGAAGACATATCCGGCGGAGTTAACCCGCGCTGAGAAGAATTGAGAATGAGATTACACGATAGGAGTAAAAATCCTACTTTGAAGCCACGTCGGAAACAGGTCTTTCCGGGATCCTATGATGAGTCCACCACCATGGAAGTAGACAACTGCAGGCAATCGTCCTGCTTCTTGCCGCTTTGCGGGGAGGTAGACATCGAGTTTGATGGGGACGTCTCTGACAACTTTGTAGGTCAGGGTGGTGGGACTCATCTTGATAGTTTGAGTCCTTCAAGAACTGGCTGCGGTATATATACGCGCACAAGGATTAGGGGCGGGAAATGGCGGTGTCAGTTGCTGCATTGAAACGCTTACAGTGATGTTGGTTGATAAGCTGTACAGTGGTCTGAATGAGGTTTATAAATACTTGTCGATGATTCTGACGCAGGCGGTGAGGCAGATTACAGATTTAGCCAAGAATATCCGGGGAGCCATTCATGCTTGCGGACTGGGTATATTCTGGAGGTCTGAGATGGAAGAGTTACTGATCGTAACAGAGGCTCAAACGTGCAGATCTTCGAAGTTGTTTGACAAGCCGAATTGACGAGACAGATAGGCCAGCGAAATAAAGACCAAAAGCGAGTCGGGATACCCAATTCTTGAAATATTTGATGCTTGTCGTGGTCAACGGTGAAAGTGAGTTTGCCATCACCCGCAATTCAATAGCTCTCACGTGATGTATCGGTCAGTTGAAAAATGGGTGGCCAATTTCTGCAAGTTCCCACCATCCTGGGTATATCCTGCGATGCTACATCTTAACTCAAAGCTTTTCCCGTGCTCGGCTTTGAGGACTTTAATGTGCAATCCTCGCGACTCCCTCTGTGTAAAGTGTAAAGGAAGTTCGACCCTGCTCTCTGATTACAGCACTCAACACCTTCAAGTCCTTAACTGATCGTCGTGTCTGTCCAATACCCCAGCCTTGAACTCAATTCTCTCGCGAGGTCCAAACACTCTAACTAGACTCAAAGCCGGAGGCAACATTCACACCAACCCGAGTGTCTTCCGATCAGGGTTAGCCCGATATCTTCCTTCCTTGCGCGACTGGGACACAAATCTAGATGATTCTTCACTGGTTAGTCTCTGTATCTCAGAGTTCATATGGAACATAAGCAATTCATGACATTGATAACGGCTATATAGACCAGGTATGATAAGGCCCCCCCATTAAAGTTCCGAACAACTCAACACAAGCAGACTACATACGATTATGATCTGGAACCCGCACTCCGAAGTTCGGCATCGTTACCCTCCTTACAAAGCGACAACCTTCAAGAAAGCAGTGACAGATGCGTCAAGACCCAACTGAGCGCACAAAGCAACGAAGGCAGTGAGCTGAACTGCGAGGGAGAGGGCCAATCCAACGACGAGCTGGCAGCAGACTCCGATGAAGGCAGAGAGGCTGATGCAGAGGGACGCGAAGATCTTGATGCATGCGTCCAGCTCAACTTTGGCGGTGACGCTGAGAGCGGCTTGGATGCAGACGACAACGGACTAGATATATCAACCGAGGATGAGAAAAGAGAAGAGGAGGAGCAAGGCAGATGAAGACTCACGGTAACCAAGCTGATGAACAAGCGGACGAGAACGTCGAGAGAGACGGCAACGCCGGCTTCGACGTCGGCGGCGGCAGCGAGGGCGATATTCAGGTCGACCTTGGCGTCGACGTAGACCTTGACCTGAGCGGTGGCATCGTCGATGATGGAAGTAATATCGGTGACGATGGGCTTGATGTCGTTGGCCTTGCACTCTTTCAGCCCGTCTGAGGGAAGATCGGATGTTAGTGCTCGAGTTGGTTGGTAGGAATGGAGAATGCTACTCACGAATCTTCTCAAGCATCGGAGAAATCTTATCCTGGACGTCGCCGATGATGACGGGGACGGGGGCGGCTTTGGCAGCACAGGTCGCGTCGCATCCTGTGGCCGGAGTAGGAATATCAGGCTTGGAGTCATAGACATTGTGGGGAAGAGCCATAGCGGACGTGAAAGAAACGCCGGCAAGGAAGAGGGCAGTGAGGGCACGGAAGGAAGGCATTATTGTTAAAGAGTGTGGTGGGTTTCGTGAACGAGTGTAGGTGGTGTTGTCTAGGAAGACTTGATCAGAGACGATTAGAGATGCTGATGATGGACTCTCTCCAAAACTATGGGCTGTATTTATAGTGATTTCAGCTCTGAGAGGTTTGGACATCGGACAGGGGCTTGTGTCCGGAGAACCACCGACACGGATTCGAAGCGCGTTTAGTCGTCGTGCGACGCGATCGAGTTGACGTTTCGATCTTCCGGCCGTCAATCAAAGACACGTTTCGGCATCAGCGAAAAGGGGCCATTTATGAAAACAAAAAATTACCCTCCGTCGGACGTTGAGGTAAATTTCTGAGTTCTGATCTGACGACGCTGAGTATTGACTCATGATTAGGATCTGATTAGCACTGGCTGCCCACGTTCAAGTCTATGTGTATCATCCAGACCCAGCGCCATATGCCACGATCGAAACTCCGGATGCTTAGATCGCAAGGAGGATGGAATGCAGTAGCGGAGTGTCTTATGGATGTCTGAGTGCGGTCTAAGTCTTCTGGAAGGAGGCGTATCGGAGGCTAAATTCTTTCTACCGCCGTAAATAAAACAGGCGGAACGTAGAGTTCGGAGTCTGGAGAGGTGATACTTAGTCAAACCGACAGTATTTTCCGAATTGTAAGCTCAACGCCCTCCTTCCTCCCAAATGGGATCAATCTCAACTGATGCCTTTGAACAGAAACTGGAGAACAGCATGTTTATTACCACCTCCGGACTTTCAGGTCTAGCGAAGAGGCTTGAGGGATACAAGGTTGAATGATTCTTTGTAAGTCGTATCCGACTCTGTGTAATCAATTCAGATCATCATCAACTTCTGATATTAATAGTGGCTCTATACTAATACTAGATATGATTAAGAGGGCCTCGAAGTCCCCAACAATCCAAACACAGACTGCATACGGTTCCGATCGAGAGCACACACACCACTCGCATCGTCCGCCATGTCTTTACAAAGCGACAACCTTCAAGAAAGCAGTGACAGACGCATCGAGACCCAACTGGGCACACAACGCAACGAATGCGGTGAGCTGGACTGCGAGGGAGAGGGCCAATCCAACGACGAGCTGGCAGCAGACTCCGATGAAGGCAGAGAGGCTGATGCAGAGGGACGCGAAGATTTTGATGCATGCGTCCAGCTCAACTTTGGCGGTGACGCTGAGAGCGGCTTGGATACAGACAACGACGGACTAGGAGACAAGCATTCAACGTTTAGAGAAGAGAAGAGGGAAAGGCGGGGTAGGCGGAGACTCACAGTGACCAAGCTGATGAACAAGCGGACGAGAACGTCGAGAGAGACGGCAACGCCGGCTTCGACGTCGGCGGCAGCAGCGAGGGCGATGTCCAGGTCGACCTTGGCATCGACATACACCTTGACCTGAGCGGTGGCATGGTCGATGATCGAAGTGATATCGGTGACGATGGGCTTGATGTCGTCGGCCTTGCACTCTTGCAGTCCGTCTGAAAGAAAATCAAGCGTTAGTGTTTGAGTCGTGTGGTCGGAATGGAGAATGCTACTCACGAATCTTCTCAAGCATCGGAGAAATCTTGTCCTGGACGTTGCCAATGATGACAGGGACGGGGGCAGCTTTGGCGGCACAGGTCGCGTCGCATCCTGTGGCCGGAGCGGTTACATCGGGCTTGGAGTCATAGACATTGTGGGGAAGAGCCACAGCGGACGTGAAAGAGACGCCGGCGAGGAAGAGGGCAGTGAGGGCACGGAAGGAAGGCATTATTGTTAAAGAGGGCTTCGTGAACGAGTGTAGGTGGTGTTGTCTAGGAAGACTTGATCAAAGGCGATTAGAGATGCTAATGATGATGGACTCGGACTCTCTCCAGAACTATGGGCTGTATATATAGTGATTTCAGCTCTGAGAGGTATGGAAGTCGGACAGGGGCTTGTGTCCGGAGAACCACCGACACGGATTTGAAGCACGTTCAGTCGTCGTGTAACGCCATCAAATTGACGTTCCGATCTTCTGGACATCAATCAAAGACACGTTTCGGCGTCAGTGAAAAGGGTCCGCTTATGAAAAAAATCACCCTCCGTCGGATGTAATTTGAGGGAAATTTCTGAGTTCTGATCTGACGACGCTGAGTATTGACTCATGATTAGGAATTGGTTAGCACTGGCTGCCCACGTTCATGTCTATGTATATCATCCAGACCCAGCACCATACGCCACGATTGAACCTCCGGATGCTTAGATCGCGAGGAGGATGGAACGCAGTAGCGAAGCGTCTTACTACGGAAGTCTGGACGCGGTCCAGGTCTCCTGGAAGGAGACACAGGCGTATCAAGGGTAAATTCTATCTACCGATGTGACGAAAATAGGCGGAACCTAGAGTTCGGACTCTAGAGAGGTGATACTTAGTCAAACCGACAGTATTCTCCGGGCTGTAAGCTCAATGCCTCCTCTCCCCCCGAATAGGATCAATCTCAGCTGATACCTGTAAACGGAACAAGATTGAGACCCCTCACCGGAGAACAGCGTGTTTACTATCGTCTCCGGACTCCCGGACTCCCAGGTCTAGTCACAAGGAGGCTTGAGAGATACAAGCTCGAGCAATTTGTTGATCGTATCCGACTCTGTATAATCAATCCAGATTATCATGAACTTGTGATATTAATAGTGGTTCTAGAATACTACTAGGCGTGATTAAGAGGATCTCGAAGTCCACAAAAATCCAAACACAGACAGACTACATACGGTCCCGATCTGGAACACACTCCACTCATATCATTCATCACCATTTTACAAAGCGACGACCTTCAAGAAAGCAGTGACAGACGCATCGAGACCCAATTGGGCACACAACGCAACGAAGGCAGTGAGCTGAACTGCGAGGGAGAGAGCCAATCCGACGACGAGCTGGCAGCAAACTCCGATGAAGGCAGAGAGGCTGATGCAGAGGGACGCGAAGATCTTGATGCATGCGTCCAACTCGACTTTGGCGGTGATGCTGAGAGCGGCTTGGATGCAGACGACAACGGACTAGATGTAATAGCTGAGGATGAGAAAGGAGAAGAAGAGGAGCAAGGCAGATAGACACTCACGGTAACCAAGCTGATGAACAAACGGACGAGGACGTCGAGAGAGACGGCAACGCCGGCTTCGACGTCGGCGGCGGCGGCGAGGGCGATGTCCAGGTCGACCTTGGCATCGACATACACCTTGACCTGAGCGGTGGCATGATCGATGATCGAAGTGATATCGGTAACGATGGGCTTGATGTCGTCGGCTTTGCAATCTTTCAGCCCGTCTGAGAGAACACCGGATGTTAGTGCTCGAGTTGGTTGGTAGGAATGGAGAATGCTACTCACGAATTTTCTCGAGCATAGGAGAGATCTTGTCCTGAACATTGCCAATGATGACGGGGACGGGGGCGCCTTTGGCAGCACAGGTCGCGTCACATCCTGTGGCCGGAGCGGATACATCAGGCTTAGAGTCATAGACATTGTGGGGAAGAGCCATAGCGGAGGTGAAAGAAACGCCGGCGAGGAAGAGGGCAGTGAGGGCACGGAAGGAAGGCATTATTGCTAAAGAGTGTGGTGGGTTTCGTGAACGAGTGTAGGTGGTGTTGTCTAGGAAGACTTGATCAGAGGCAGAAGATGTCGATGGTGGACTGACTCTCTGCGAAATTATGAGCCGTATTTGTACTGCTTCAGCTTCGAGCAGGTTGAAAAATTTGACACGGGTTCGTGCCCGGAGAATTGACGACATGTGCTTGAAGCGCGTGTAGTTGTCGTGTGAAACGCAATCGAGGTGACAGTTTCGATCTTTCGGACGTCAATCAAACACACGTTTCAGTGAAAAGGATCCATTTCTGAAGTTCTTGTTGGACACAATTCCTTCCGTCTGACGAAGTTGCTAGGGAAATTTCCGGAGTTTCGGAGTGCCGCGCACCTTATGTATGAAGTCTATATCGGAGCACTGAGCGATGATGAACTAGCAGCTGTCCACGTATATGGCCATCCAAAGAGAAAATTGAAGATTTCTGTCGGTATTGACGTCCGCCAATCGACTTTCTTTAAGTCGTTCTGAAGCCCCTCAGGTGGAGCTATGTGTAAAATGTCGGATCTTCCTTCCTTTCGAGAGCACATTCACGATCGTGTCCCATCTCGTAATCACCGAAACGACTCCTGTTATCTTGGAGGATTATTTTTGGCTTGTTGAGGCCATTTCCGAATCGTCAGGTGAATTTGAGGTATTCAAATCGAGTGATTCAGGGAAAAATAATTGAATCACGGAGACTGGTTGAAGATAGGGACGAAAGATGCACTGTACATGGAAGAAATGAGGAGGGGTTTGACGCGTTGATTCTTTGGAACGCGTCTTCCACGTGATCCTTTTAGCTCGGCATTTGCCGAGAGCCGATCATTTCCTCGAGGCGAGCACTTCTTTTCCCCCAACCCATGCATTCTGATCCCTCAGACCAGCGAACCAGCCTTTCAGGTCATTCCTATGGAGCGAACGCCTTCTGAAGCAGTGTATGTGATATCAGTCAAAGCATCACCCACACATCACCAGCACCCCTTCAAGTGTACTTAGCCCTCCTTTTCGTGCCCATGGGTCGGCAAATCTGCCATGAACGAATTGTGCTATGCATACCATTGATTCAGTCCACGAAAATGGGACTCTCCGTCCTCATCTTGTATCTCTGGAGGCCTATTCTTGGCTCGGTTGAGCCTCCGATGCCAATCATGCTCAGTCATCCCCATGCAATTGCTTAACGCCAAGGGCTTCCGGGAGGGCTGTATCCTCTGCCATCTGGATTCCGGACCTCTAACAAATCTAGCGGGTTGTTGAACTCGGATACTGTGACGTCAGGATGACGGCGAATGCTCTTAATGACGTCATGCTCACTCTGGAGGTACTTGAACTCGCCACTGTGGAATTGATGTCTCTCAATACCTCCCAACCCAGTTCACACTCTCAGTCACCACAAACAGAATCTACCATCATGT
This sequence comes from Marasmius sp. AFHP31, assembly GCA_024721195.1. Classification (NCBI taxonomy): domain Eukaryota; kingdom Fungi; phylum Basidiomycota; class Agaricomycetes; order Agaricales; family Marasmiaceae; genus Marasmius; species Marasmius sp. AFHP31. The sequence continues at coordinate 21,857 of JANHQD010000058.1, forward strand.
CCGGAAGTGCCACCGAAGCTCGTCACGAGAACGCTGCCCCCACCCTTCCTTCTCAGGTCGTTCAACCTGGCCACAGCTCCACCCCGACTCAACAAGGTACGACAGATTTCGCCCAGTCTATCGCAGGCGATTGAACTCGATTACACAGCCTCTACACAACCTGGAGATGGGTCAAACGTTGGAGGAACAGCGGGAACCGATGGGCAAAACGTTGTTGAAGTTCCTGCTGAGAAACCCACGTTCAAAGATCAATTCATCGGTGCGTTCACAATCGATCTGATGCGCTCACAATGGCGTCTAACTATATTCCTCTTAGGCTACGCACAGAAGACCCGTGGAACGGTATGTTTCGGTAGTGCTATTCGGTGGTCAGAACCCCTTCTAACGAACCGAATAGGTCCTCGGCAAACCCGACTTGAAAGAACAGGGTGATCAGCTCGTACACGGCGCTGCACATGTCAGCTCAGATTCGGCAAAGAAGGTTGAACCGATTCAGCCCAACCAGCAACTGTAGAAGACTCACTATCACGATCGAATTGTTACGACGAAGCCAGTCGTCCTTGTATATCATAACTATCTGTACTTCAATCCGTAATCTGTATAAATCACTATTGGATACCCACCGATGACCACACGAGCTCTTGCGTCCTTGACCGGTAATTGTCCGTGAATAAAGAAATGTTGAGTTCCAAATCGGACGACATCCTTCATGGTGCATGGTGTTGAAAGGAAAACCTAGATCTCGAGCACCGGGAAGATAAGATGAGATGGAGTGATAAGATTAAATTTTTAGTCGGACGACTCGGACCTTCAAAAAGTTTCTATCCGCTTGCCACCTCAGTGGTCCGCTTGCCTTCCATATCAGCTTTGTTCGCTCCTTTGGCACCGTTTCACATCACTATCCCAGCACTCACCTGATATGGAGACCTCAACTCGAACCATTACACCCACTATCCTCAACGAAAAAGAAGATCTCGAATTCATTCAAGAGGTCAAGCTATCTGCAAACCCAGTCATAGAATCGGCAGAGTTTGCTCATCGGGTACGCCCATGGCCTTTTCCAAAGTCGACGTTGGAACTAACAACGCAAAGCGCAGAAAACAAATGTCGTGCAAATCAACGAGGAAGGCGTGTCGATAGCTGCAAATTATGTGAGTAGGTTTTTCTATTCTTGTGCCCCTTTTAGTCTAGTAGCTCATGGCCACTTTTATTTTTCTCGAACTAGATATGTCAAAGACTGCATGTTGAGTCGTATACCCCAAGAACTTGGAGGACGCATCCTGTTCACATCCTTCCTCATGAACCTCATTCTCCGTCCGATCCGTGGAACAAGGCCGTGCTCGATTGGATATTTCTGATATCCTCCCTCAACTTCAGTTTCTGGTCCGAAAAAGAGGGAAGGCAAGATCGATACGGAGTCGAGTGGCAGGTTTCTTGGGACAATGAGGAAAAGAAAGTGTGGACGGGTTACTGGAGTCTAGTAGCTGCTCTCAACAAAGGTATGTCAACGGCACCTCTTAGCTTCAAGGGGGAGATCTTTTGATCCACATTGCTGGTAGCACTTCAGAATGGAATTCCAATCACGAATCCAGCTTTCTACTCATCTGAAACTCTTTGTCCCGACTCCCTGATTGAATCGGTATTCGCACCTGCACCACAGTGTGCTGAATCAATCCCTCTACTGGCCGAACGCATTGCGGTGATGAGGGAGGTTGGATTTATTCTGACCAATGTAAGTGCTATCTCGTATCGGTCATGCAGAGGTAATCTAATCTCGTACCCCATCGTAGGGCTTCGGTGGATCATACCAGGGACTTCTTGATGAATTTCAACGCCGACAGAACGGCCAGGGTACGGCGCTCGACCTGGTCAAGCTCGTTGTAGACTCGTTCCCCTCCTTCAGGGATGAGGTGTATCTCGAGGGAAGGAAAGGTCAGTCAGGATAGTCTCTCAATCGATCTATAGGCCTTACTTACCTCCTCCCTCCCTCTCCTTCATGCAGTGTGTATATGGAAACGAGCACAAATTCTTGTTGCCGACACATGGGCCGCATTCTATCCCGACCCCTCCGTTACAACGACCCACCCCCTCTTCCCAGGCGAACGTGGACCTGCCATACAAGACCTGACCATGTTTGCCGACTACCGTGTACCCCAAATTCTCCATCACCTTCGGATCTTGACTTACCCCGAATCGTTGGTCAAACTGCTACGGGACGGCCGGTCTCTCGAACCTGGATGTCGAGAGGAAATCAGCCTTCGTGTGGCGAGCATCTTGTCAGTGGATCGAGTGAGACAAGAGATCATCAAAATGGTCGACGCTAGTGGTGATTTGAAAACGGGAATTGCCGGGAAGGTCAGTAGTGTGCTTATAGACTTCTTTTTGTGGGATTTGGCGAAGAGGATAGAAGGAGGAGACGACAAGATAGAAGGGATAGAGACGTCGGATATTCTTCCTGCTCATAGGACACGGAGTATCTGGTACTAGTGGTTGGAGCACGGTTCTTTTTTGGATCTACTTAGATTTCGGAGGTTGACAATCTAATCACTCTAGAACAGACACGAGCGAACGGATGCATCTTGCCGCGAAGCATTCTGGCCTGATTAGTGGCCATCATACTATCTATGCGCGATCCCAAGTCTTGCCAACGAAACCTCCCTCTGCTTCGAGGTTTTGTGAAGCCATTGTCTCCAGTACGGGTTTCACGGCGGGGTGGCCAGGATCTTGCGACGGTACTATTAAACTCAACTTTAGGTTGTGTCCCGTGATGCGCATTGAATTGGGGGTGTATTTTTACGGTCGGGAAATTTCGACCTGCCTGTCGCGTGTTTACTGACCTCCTGGGGCTTCTGAGGCACATACGGGCACGCACCCCACTACTCCACCAGTTTTTCTGGGACTGTTTACGGGCCCCGCTTCGCTGACGGCGACAAAAATATATCCAGACGCCAAGAGCAAAGATGAAGGCATCTGACTGGAAGGAAGACCCTGACCCTCATACACAGAGGAAGAACTCTAGGATCAACGGGACTTGAGCTATAGTATCCGAATGTTCAATACAACCTTGAACCCGTGGAAGAACAATCAAATTTAAGCAATTTGCTCCTTGAGTCCAATTTCCGAGAATTATAGACAATTATATTCGACTTCGGCCCCCGCAGGCTCCATCCAAAAAACAATGACTTTCAGCTGTCGACTTTTTCCCCAAGAATCAGCGACATTTCTCAAGTTCCAGACTCAGTACGTACTGAGCTCTTGAAATGCTACGGGAGCTGAACTCTGCCTATAAATACAGGGATTCTACCGCACTGAAGTCCCCGTGCTTTCAACGTTTGTGATTTGCACTACCACGGTCACCCCACTGCCTATCATGTTGCTCTCTGGCTCTTTTGCACTTTTGTTGTCGGCTGTCATCGCTGCCGCTGTCCCCGTAAGTCTGTCAACGTATGTTCTCACTACACCAGAGAAACTGATCACTCTCCGCCTCATAGACGCCTGACCTTGCCGCTCGTCAGACCTCATGCCCACCTCTTGCCAGCAACCCAGTCGGACAGAGCGTTTCGACGCTCCCTGACCCGTTCACCTTCACAAACGGTGCCAAAGTCACAACCCTGGCCGACTGGACCTGTCGTCAGGCTGAACTCAGCCAGCTCCTCCAAACATACGAGTTGGGTGTCAAGCCTGCGAAGCCATCATCCTTCTCAGCGACTTTCTCCGGAAACACTCTCTCCATGACCGCTTCCAATGGTGGCCAGTCCATTCAATTCTCAGCCACCGTCACTCTCCCGTCCGGCAATGGACCATTCCCAGCTATCATTGCCCTTGATGGCGGGAGCATCCCCCGTCCAAGCAACGTCGCGTTGATCAACTTTAACACGGGGGATATGGCACAGCAGAACGACGGTAGCAGTCGCGGGAAGGGCAAGTTCTACACGCTCTACGGTAGCGGCCACAGCGCTGGTGCCATGACGGCTTGGGCTTGGGGTATCAGTCGTATCGTCGACGCTCTCGAGGCCACTCCTGCCGCTAAAATCGACCCGAAGAGGCTCGCTGTAACTGGATGCTCCAGGGACGGCAAGGGAGCGCTCGTCGCTGGTGCCTTGGAGCCCCGTATCGCACTCACGATTCCCCAGGAATCCGGGTCTGGAGGGAGTGCCAGTTGGCGTCTTTCGGACGACATGATGAAGCGAGGAATTCAGACCCAGACCGCCAGCGAGATCGTCGGGGAGAATGTCTGGTTCTCCACAGCGTTCAACACCTACGCGAGGAGCAGCGTTAACGTCCTTCCTTTCGATCACCACTCGCTCATGGGCTTGGTTGCGCCCCGAGGTCTTTTCGTCATTGACAACGTTGGTATTGATTGGTTGGGAGCACCTAGCTCGTTCGGTGCCATGAAAGCGGCGCACAGGATTTGGGATTCCCTCGGAGCGTCCGATAACATGGGCTTCTCTCAGGCCGCTAATCACGCCCACTGCGCCTTCCCGTCTTCTCAGCAGAACCAGCTCAACGCTTTCATCAACAAGTTCTTGTTGAACCAGACGACCAACACCAACATCCAGGAGACCGCTGGTGGTTATACGTACACCCAGGGACAGTGGGACCCCTGGAGCAATCCAACGCTTACTGCGTGATTAGTCTATGTAATTCACGAAGCAAGTCTATTGTCGCAGTATATACGTGTTTCCGGAAATTTACTCGCTGTCCTCATCGTCATCCACCCATTTCCGCAGGTCGAATGGATCTGGTTGCCCATCCATCCTCAGCATGCTAAGAGCGATCGATTATTAATTTGTGCAGCGTGGTCTATTCATGGCAGAAGGAACACCGACCTGTCAAAGAAATCAATCGTTTCCTGTTCCTCCCTATCGTCCACGTCATGATCGCTGGCATCAAGAAGTAAATGTCGAAGTAGAGCATCTCTTTCCTCCTGAGTGCTTTCCTTCCTCAGCTGTCGAACTTCTGTTGGCGTGAGCTTCATATCGTGCATAAACGGGGCTGAAGGTGTCGGACCATGCAAACGAATGTCGCGTTCGATACCCGCAGTGGCAATGAGAGGAAGGTGAGGGTGCATAACAGCGGTATTGACGATGGAATCGTGTCCTATCATACCATCAGTCCCTCGAGCAAAAAACAACAACACAATCGTCAAGAAGACTACCTACCTTTCAAGATAGCGGTTGGCGTCGACAACTCGTGCGGAATGCATCGCGTCGAGTTGCTTTTCTTCGTGAAACCTGCAACGCAACAATGAAGTTAAAGTAATTATAATGAACAATCTCGAGCGACTTCTTACCGATCGTCTTCGAATCTTTCCTGTACCAGTCGTGGAACGAAATCTCCTCTCTCATTGAGATCAACTCTTCGACCGGCGGTATCTTCCAAAGATATCCACAGAAATTATCCGATCCTGCGCAATAGTAATTTACTCCTGGGTCGTCCGGTGGCCCTCCGAAGCTTCCGTGCTATTTCGACGTGGAAAAAAGTAGAATCCTGAGGCAATTTATCATATTCACCTTCATTGTGCATGAGTTCGCGTAGGTTCTTTGACCGTCCGGAAACGGCGCCCCATCTGGGGTGTTGCGTCCCGTGAAGAATGCGAGAGGGTTGGGGTCAGATAATTTGAACAGGGTCGGGTAGTAGTGCAGCATTGTAACAGCTAGTTGGCTACCTGGAGTCGAGCGTGCTGAATTGACATCCTCGGAGGGGTGAATGGCGAACATACCATCAGCGTTGAAGGTGACGCTGCTGCTCTCCGGATTACTCAAATGTGCCGTATCTCTTCGTGAAAGCTTCATATTATACTGGGGGGAGAGGAAATTAGAGCTTCAGGCTTGAGAATGACACGGTTATTTGGTGTCAGTAGACGCACGTCCAAAACGACACCATCCCCACTCCTCTCTCTGCGGCTACCGAAGCCCATTCTCGTATCCCTCAAAGCAACCCTTCCGTGCCCGTCACTCGTCACAAACAGATGTTCCGTCTGTGGATGGTATTGGACGCCCGTCACCTCCTTGTCTAACTGGATAGCTTCCTGTGCGCGACTCGTCCGTACGACTGAAGCTGGCTTCGCACGGGTGTCGTGTAGGGTTATTCTTCCTCCATCAGTTGCACTAATGAAGATCTCTTCCTGAAACGGGTTGCACGAGATTTCACGTATGCTGTCCTACTTCATAATTTAGTACATGGTGGAGAAGAACGATAAATGAAGACACACATATTCCCGAAATATAGCACTCGCTCTATTCTCCTCCTTCAGTAACGTAGATCCGAGACGAGATATATCGTATTGGTAGACTTGGAAATCCACTCCCCCACTTGATTTTGGAGTACGAGTGACAACACCAATCCAAGAGGATGCGATAAGACCATGTAAAGTCCTCCATGCAAAGTAGATGAACCACGAATGCTTACGCAAATAGAGAGCGATTTGAGCATGAGAAGTCGAAGCAGAAGATGTTTCGCTATCCGAGATGTGGTGTCAATACGCTTCCATAGTTGGCTCTGCCGATCCCTAAGTAGATAGTTGTGCTTGCTACTCACCAGAGGGCCAACGAAAGTGTGACAAGGCTTAGCGACATTCTCTTGGTGAAAATCCCAGAGGTTTATTTTCAGATCTTTAATTGAGGGGTATTCATTGGTATAAAGGTGAGAAAGATCGATGACAATGCGAGGCACAACGCACCGTCACCTCCGCTCGCCAAAAACCTGCCGCCCTGCTTCGAAAATGCCAATGTGTTCACACAAGATGAATGTCCTCTTAGTTTACTATCGATGATAATGCACGATCAGACGTGTAAGTCGCACAACAGACCAATTTCCACGCACTAATGATAGGGAAACCCGCGGTCATATATCGACTGCGGACCCAAGGGTAACTCGAATGGAGGTCCATGAAGGCGCCGCCTTTTGCAGGGAGAGGGTCCATGTTGAGTCTCCATCTTTTCAACCTTGAGTTATGATGCAATAGTTGCGGAATGAGACTTCTGTACCCAGAACTGGTGAAGGTCAGAGAAGAGACGAGTTGTGGGTGCTTGCTGGTGCCGAGCAAGGTTGACGTCACGAGTGAATTCACCGAACTATTTCTTCCCACGCAGCCGTGGTTTGCTTTTGACCACAACTTTGTACTTACCCGGTCCACGCCTCACTGCTCGATCAAGTAATACCCCTTGGGAGCAGCCAATAGGCCCAGATGCATACAGTGAGCGTAAGGAGCTCCGAATAGTAGGCGACCACCCGGTTATTACCATCTGGGTACCAGAAGGGAGGGACGGGTTGAGTTGCCAGGTCATGGCAATCTTGGACTCAAAGGGGGTCAAATGGACTGCATTGGCGAGCCCTCTTTCCTGTCATTGTATGGATTGGAATATTGCCTCAATCCCTCTCTCCAACCAAGGGTTTAGATGTTGCACTCGAGTGCAAACCGGCCCTTGTGAGGAAGAGCATCACCGACGTCGATGTTAAACTTCGTGAAACTGTCGTCTCCCGATCTGCCAGTCCCAGCTTTCTCGACTCTATTTACACTTCTCACCCGTTCGCAGAGGTGCCCAGGCCTCTGACGGCCATCCTCAGGCTCAGCATCTGTACTCAAGCCACACGAAACGTCGAGGAGATAGGAGGCTTCTTTATCGCTGAAGGGGTGACGAAAACAGAATTATGCTCGTCCCAGCTCGTCCTGCGGTTGTTCCCGACACTTTGAAGAACGACATCGTCACCCACAAGGTCTCTAGTCGACGACAGGAAGACGTCCTGCTTCTTGGTGACGCCTCGTTTGAGACGCTCGTCGCCTCCAGCGAGACTGTACGCACAGATGTGGCCAGGAAGGTGGAGGAAACGGAAACCTTTATCAAGAAAACGGAGAAGATGGATGGTGAGAAGGTCGAGGTGAAGCACGCCGTGGCTGTGGCTGGTCCGCTCGCTACAAAATTGGTATTGCGAAACCCCTCCACAACGATATCACTAAGTCCTGGTTCTTCCGAAACTGCATGATAGGACACGTTCTCTACGCTCCTCCGATCGCATTCGGTGTCGGTGACCTTGAATTCGCTCAGGACTTCGCCATTGTCCAAGTCGACCATTCCAAACTAAGCCCAAGCAATTTTCTTGGCAATGCTATTGACTTGGGAGCCGGGATCGACCCTCAAACGTTTAACCGGCTCGCGCATTCGCTCGTCTCAACCAACGACCTGTACCGTCCTCCCACACTCAATCAGAGGGATAATCCTTATTGCATAGTTGTCAAACGGGGGTGTACGACTGGCCTCACTATAAGTTATGCCAACAATATCTGCTCCTATGCCCGCTACTACTTCAAGGACAGAGAGCCTCAGGAGACCAAGGAGTGGTTATCATGAATCGCAACAAGGGAAGGGTTTTTTTTTGTGCCAAAGGTGACTCAGACACTGTCATCGTCGACGGCGGCCGTATTGGCGGCCTCCTCACTGGTGGTGCTGGCTCAACGGCTTCAGCAGACATAACCTATGCCACCCCTATTGACTTCCTACTGGGGCAGATCAAACGGAGAATCCCCAAAGCCCACCTTTACCCTGTCCTCACTGCTGCGTATACGACGGTATGACGATTCCCTCTTCCAGCAACTTCTAAACTCTTTTGAGTCTCATCCTGCTCGCCACCCGGTCACAGATGAATTGTCCTTATCAACATCTGCAACCCCCCTTTTGCGTGGATTTTCGCTGTTCAATCACAGAAGCGTGTCCCTCATTGTAAACCATCATAATTTAATGGTGACCCAGTAGTCCTTGGCAAGAAGCATTAATATAGGATCACTTTCTCGAATTAATGGTTATAAAACGTGCAATACGTCCATGAGAAGTACATGAACGACTTGATCCTTATCGGAAGCGAAAACAGTCATGATCGCCTCCACGTTCTCCATGTAGACTAGAGCCAAGCATTCAAAACGAGGGCTATGTGGAATCAAGCAGATCGAGCTGGGTCATGGATGCCAGCGGTCCATCGCGATTGGCGAACGAACGTCGAACTTTAGAAAGAGCAGGAAGACTACAACATTCAACATTCTACTCTGCAACTAGACAAAATATACTACGTATGTATGTAAAAACAATAAAAAACCAGAATGGCAGATGTTGTAATATAGTAGTGTGTCAAGAGAATCACAAGTCAAGCAAAAAAAAACAGAAAAGAAACAAAAAATATCACATCTATGTACGTGAAAAAAGTCTATGGTCGGAGTGGTTCTACATAAGATCTATAAGTATCATCAGGAAAAATTATCTATAGATAGCGGGAAAGGATAACATTATTCGACGACGGTCTAATGAGATGCGCAGGAACGTTGACTAGTGACTGATGATGAGATGAGCGAGTGGGTGAGACGCGATGAGGTGGGTGGTTGAGACAAAAGAATAACTGATAGATCAAATGAAGACAGCGACGGGAAGAACATATTCGTGAAACACCGTCCCAAGAGAAAAGAGTCCATTGAAAGATCCGCTGGCGTTCCAATATGATGAGGATGATGAGTTCGTCTGTCGGTGAAACCGGTCATCACCGCACGACGGCGGCAGGGGGGTCAACCGCCATAGCCATACCACCAACGTTAACTTGTCCTCTGGCGGCAGCTTCGAACAAGCTGAACCCCGGCAGCTCCACCTTTTTAGCCTTCGCATCGTCTTTGGTGGGTGCACCGACGTCCTTGCCGCGTTTCGTTATCTCCTCTACGCTTTGATGCGTCTTTTCATCATCGTCTTTCGGTAGATTGAGAGGAGCCAGGGTGATAGGCGGCGACCCACTCCTCGACGGAGGCATCGACATTGGGAACATCCCGCCGGGTACTGCATTCAGAGTTTGACTGTGACCAAGGTGACCAGAGGACGTCGCGGGGCCTGGGCCAGGTGAAGCCGATCGTTTAGGAGGTAAAGGATTCGAGTGGATAGGCGTCATGCCAAATGCCATCCTCACCGAGTGAGCCAAATGACTCTGGGTCCGATGTGGTCCTCCCTCCCATTGCAGCGGCGACGATGCCCTCGACGAGTCGGCACTTCTCGCTTCGCGTACATGTGAGAATAGACTTCCTGTCGGAGTTGTCGAGGAGGTCCTTCCTACCCCCGCACTCGGTCCCGACCCCAGATCCAGATGAGGGCCGTGCTCAGGACTCCCGCGACCACTGCCTCCCGCAGCAGTCAGATGCGCTGCATGATGGGAGTGGTAGTCACCTTTTGAATCTCTGTATGGATGGGCTGCATGATGGTGGTGATGGTGATGGTGGTTTCTATGATGATGGACAGCAGGATGATCATTGACCGAGGATCCGTGTGCCGGTGGTGGTAACAGGACCGGGCTAGGGGCCCTTGACGGATTCGCCGAATGCAGATTCAATCCACGCAACGGACCAAGGAATGGACTGGTGCTAGGTGTGTAAGCGACCGGAGCTGCCGGCGCTGGATACTCCGCGGGCGAGCTAGATTTGTACAAACCACCGTTCGAGCCGAAAGTAAGCGGACTCGATTTCGGCGGAGAGTTGGGAACGGAACGCGGATAGGCAGGGTAAGGTTGCGGATGAAGCTGCACCGAATGAGGGGAAGTCGAGGCCGACGCAGTTGTTGTAGAGGGTGAGGTTGATAATGGCGGAGGAAGGACGCTATATTGAGGGGAATGTGGAAGTGAATGGGTTGCGGGACGTGATCGCGCGTTTTCGGAGTACGACTTGGGCCTCTGTACTTGCATCTGCGCACCCTCAGAATCAGACGACATGGGTGAGGGAGAATCATGCGTTCGCCTCGACTGCGTGTACACAGCGACATGGGAAGAATGATGGTAGGGGTGTGCCCATGCATGATGGGCGTGGTGATTATGATGTCCGCCGAGGCCAATTAAATGGCCAGTAGAGTGTGAATGAGTGAGGTGAGAGGCCGTTAACGAGCTAGGACCATGCTCAGTGAAATGAGCAGGCCCGCTGAGCCTCCTGCGCTCTTTCAACTCTTTTTCTCTTTCGAGGTCAGTGGCATCCAGAATGGCACTGTCCTCATCTCCCCTCCCGGAGTTGAATGAGGAATCTTCATCGTCCTCGGTTTCCCGTTCATTAGAAAGTCCAAAGTACCCTCTGTCGCTAGCAGCACTGCTTAGGGGCGTATATAGCGGGGTTGAGACCGGAGACGTAGCGGCACTTTTAGATAAACGGCTGTCAATGAAATGAGGCTGGAGTGGGCGGGGATACGGGTTAGATGAATGTGGATGAGGACGATTGTGTATGTGGAATTGTGATTCAGCACGACGAAGAGCCTCAGCATGCTTGGCCTCGTAGTGAGCCCTGCGCAGCGCTTCTTGGCGTTCTAGGGCATGTAGTTCATCCATAGCGACTGACGAGAGAGTTGTGAATGGCGTCGGATGGGAACGGCGTGTGTGAGAGCCTTCATAGGGACTGATAGCGGTGGGTCTGGCATAGGATTCCCCCTATGAGGTCCGTTAATTTCGAGATGCTAAATGGAAGAGATATTCATGCTCACCTCATCATCACTGTTTGCTCGACTTTTCGCTTTTTTCTTCACTGTCCTCCCCTCTGACGTGGTGTCATTAAGCTTTGCAGAGCTCTTGCTGTGCTTCGGGGAGTCGTTGTTGTGTATTCTAGAGTGCCTAGTGAGCTCATCCGATCTTGAAAATCGTTTCTCGCATGATGGGAAGCTGCAAGCAAAGGGCTTTTCTCCGGTGTGTGTGCGTATATGACGGGTCTGGGATAAAGGGTGAGTATGCTGGTCCACACTACAGCGGGAAACTCGCACGTACCTGATGCTCCAGACGACTGAAAGCTCTACCACAGAGAGGATATGGGCATTTGTAGGGACGGGGAATGGGCTTGTCAGATTGAGAGGCAACCATGGTGGTCAGTGAGCATGGAAGTGAGAGGCAAAAAAAAGTCGAATGGTGTGCCGGTGGTAATGTATAACTTTGTTCCTTTCTCGGCCCGAAGCGGGCGTAAGATAAACTACCCCACAATCTCTCCTAATATCGATCACCCCAGTCCGGTCGACAGAGGCAGTTCCCGGAGGGTCCCCCATTCTCTGGGCCATGCCTCATTCTATTGGTGCCTCCGCAGACCCAACACATAAGTTTTCTTGATGTTCTTAGCTGTTCTGGCCTTCCTTTTACCGTGGTTCTCGCATTCTCGACATGTTTCCACTTCGTTCTGGCTCCCATGTGTCCGTCTAGCCGCTGTGAAACACTATAATCTAGATAGACCTCCGCCGGTTGCTTTATATTACACTGATCTGGCCAGCATGCGTGCGTTTGTTCACTCCTGTAAGGGCGTATCAGGGTGCAGTGTTGTATCAAAATCCACCCCACAATGTCGCAAATGTGTCGTCAAGCACCCGGAAGACGTCCTCAAGTGGGCGTTCTCTACATGCTGTACTCGCATGTCAATTCGTGACCCTCAATCTCCATACATACCCTATATCGCCCCTTGTCGCCTTCCAACGTCGCCTTAATGTGCGCCACCAAAACAACGCGGGGACGTGTACACAATCATCTATCGGTCGAATTTCGGAATGACGTGACACTAGAATGTACCCCGCAAAACATACAATTGAGGAAAAATCACAGGCTCAGAGTTTTCCAGCCGTATCTATGTATATCTATCTTTGGCCCTTGGCATTGAAGGGGGGAACTCTAGGGATGCCCTGATCTACACAAGTTCAGCTTCCCACACCCCGCTCCTACTTATGTACCCAAAGTTGAAGTACGTTGAAGCGGGTTGAAGCTTGTGGACTTTTGTGGGGGGCCCGGGTGGCGCTGGATGTTGCCGTCCGTCCGGGATATCGTTCTATCTTTCTAACTTTTTGGGGACTACTCTCGAAATATGTCTTGAAGGGAAAACCGGCGCCACAAGTCATCATTTTGTCCCACTAGGGACTTACATCCCCGCCATCATTGGCACCCCCGTTTTCTTTTTGCGTTTCTTTCCCCAGCAAAACTTTAAAACGTTCTGGGGCGCCCAGCCTTCTGATGCCACGTAGTGCTTCCCGAGGGTGCGAGGAGGTTAATCCGGAAGCATATAAGGGCACGTCTCGGATGAGTTGAAACGTTCATTATTCCAATGACGGTTCGAATGACGGTCTCTATGGATCTGTGAGCATTTGTAAACGGTCCTTTCAAGATAACGACCTTTTGAACGATAACGAGCTCATTCAACGCGTAGTGGGTTACCCACTCAAGAACGCTTGAGTTCCATGCATGTGATACTCGACTTATCTTCAGAGAAAATTCAACCGGTAATTCTCCAGATGGTCGATAAAGTGTGTTCTGGAGGCTTCTGGAGGAGCGTTGTCTTTCAAGATACCGTGTGCGTTCCATTCTTTTGGGGGTGCTCGGTCCAGATTTTTCCCTAGGGCATCCGATGTCGGGAATTGATAATGCTGTGGTACGACGTTCGGGAATCGGAATCAGTACCAAGCTTCCAATTTGGGCCGATCAATGCCGAATTCCGGCACAGGCTTTTTTATATCTCGGGGGTTCGGCTCGGATCGTGGCGCAAGTTTCGCAAAGGACAAAACCTTCCGTCGATCAGCGTATAATTGTAACGATTGAGAGTCCGCTGGTGGTGAAAGCATAGGCCTGGTTCGCCAGCGAGAGGGATTGCCTAAAGAGCTCAGGATTAGCCCGGGCTTTTACGAAACTACCAACCCCTTAGCCCCACCATGTCCTGGGCGAACCTCTTGACGACAAGTACTGGCCCGGCTGGCCTAGGATCATCCCGATTACACCCCATGAGTATTCCTGGAACGTTTGTTTCCCCAGAGCGGAATGTATGACGGACTAGGCCCATTCGCTTCGCAATTGACGTAAGTACAAACGCAAGAGAAGTTGCACCGATCAATGAGCACTGCGGGGGAAGGCAAGGGGGAAACATATTTAGTCGTAACGCATGGTAACCTGTACATACTCAACAGCATCGACGTGAAGGACGAGGTACTATGTATCTATGAATAGAAAGGGGCTTAGAAGGCTAGATCTTAGCGTACGAGGGCCAGCCAGAGTTACATTCAATGATAGTCACCGCCTCGCTAGGGTCTTACGGTGTACATACACCGCCAAACCAACGCGCGGCGGAATCGGTAGCAACCGGAATATTGAAAGGTGCGAGGGAGGGGGAAGGGGGGGAAGATCAGTCCAGGTCCAGACCCCAACCCCTCGGTCAGGCCAACAAAGCATACAATTCGAGGCTGACAGCATAATCGTACAAAACAAAGCTCGGACGTACAAGTACAGGTAGATTGGTTCATATTTTCTGCTTTGGTCCATGTATTCGCTCAAACGTCATAAACGATCCGAGCACCGACCCAGGGGTAGGGGTAGTTTCGTTGGTACCAGTTGCGCACAGAGCGGCGCTCAGCGATGCGAGGAATGGTGGCATAAGAGCCCCCAATCTGAAATCGATTAGTACCGACCTCGTGTCACGGCGGACAAACGAACTTACCACGACATGGTGACACCCATCAAAGAAGTCTGCTGAGTAGCCAGGATACAGCTCTGATGGAATGAACCCCTCACACTTCTCGAACGGGGTCGAGGTCCATTCCCATACACCTCCATTGGTTCCCTTTCCGCCACCCTTCTTACCCCCTGTCGTCGCTCTGATAGAGAACATCAGCATCAGTCAATTTAGTAGAAAGAAGACGCGAAAACTCACGGGATAGGATGCCAGTTCCGCGAACCGATATTAGCACCACCCTCGTAACCAGAATCAAACTTGTCGTAGAACAAGCGAAGCTCCGGTTCAGTAGGGATACGTCCTCCCTTGACCGTAGCATAGGTCGAAAGATTGTTATACGACGTAATGACCGGCCAATGTTGGGCTGTCTTCATCGGTACAGGCCCGTACAAAGTCCGCACCTGTATTTCCCCGCCCCGTCGTTCGACCCAACTAGCAGGAAGTTCGAACTTGTCCCGGCGCTCTTTGAATACCGAATAGAACTCCCCGTTGGTCACCGGGCGCCACTCGATACGAAATTCACCGACTTGAGCCTCCCGTTTGGGATGTTCGTTATCCCAGCCATATTCAACGTTCACGATATCCGTCGCTTTCTCGGGGAGCTTGTCATCCGCCTCGGGGTCGTCGTGACCTAGAACGACAGTGGCGGGGCCGAGTTTCACAGTCGGTTCATCGGGAAGAGGGAGATGGTCCCAATGCTCAGAAAGCGAGTTCCAATCTGGAATGGCGAATCCGGGTGGAGGGATCGTACCGGTTCCAGCACGTTGTAAGAGCATGTAAAGCAGGGTTTCGGCGTGAAGAGCCTCGTGTTCCAGAGTCATGAATAGCACACGACCGATACGACGCGTAAGCACTTTGATACCGGCATCAAAGTCCTCGTACAGCTTCGCGAGTCGAGAGCGAACGCGGGTACGGTATTGAAGAATAGAAGTGAGGCTTGGCCATTCATCGTCCTTCTGGGGAACTTCAGAGTGCGCCTGTCGTGATCGTATGAGTCTTCCGTAACCCCGGTTAGACCATAGTTTACTTACATGACATTGAGTGGGGTCGTCGACGTTGGGATCAATACCCCGCTATGATTGGAACGAAGATCAGTCAACGTACATCAACGAATCCGGAGTTTAAGTTACCTCGAAGATATCCTATAAATAACCAGGGTCAGAATCGACGAGGCAGGTAGAGCAATAAAGTATGTAGGCAAACCTTGAAACACTGAGGCTCCGTGTGAGGTTCTTCAAACAGTCTCGATAGATGTATGTCCAAAAAGGCAGGAATGTGGCCGAGGTAGAACAAACAGATGTGTCGAAGGTCAATAGGCTTCTGGTATAACATTGACGGGGGTATCATGTGCAAGGTTATACAGTCCCAGAGGGCCCAAACGTTCTCCCACTCCTGAATAGAAGGTACACCGAATGGCGACGACGAGTAAGTCTTTTTCCCGACCAATTGACCGTCGGTATTACAAGCGAACTGAGAAGAGAGCAATGGGAAGCTGAACGCGGGCCTCTCGAGAAGCCACAGTGAATATCTCGACTGGCTATCAGTCCAGCGTTGAATAGGCCTGAGATTGGTCTCTGCAAACAGGCGGTAGCTGTCCGTTTCGGACCACTGATGATCATATTAGCCTTCAACACCACGTACTCCCCAAGTGAACACGGACCTTCCATGATTCCTCTACTTTGATCAGTTCGTCTGCCATGAACTCCAATGGCTCTTCATCGGGTGAGATGTTCAGAATTTGCGAAATCTTGGACCGATAGAAGGCCTCATGCCTGCCTGTATCATAGTCAGAACGTGTTCTCCTCGCAATAACAGAGACGCCACTCACGTAGCTTCTCGTCATACCTCTACAAAACAAAGAACGATCAGTAAAGGTTGAGTAGGAGGTAGAACATGGTAGAGAACTCACATTGACGTACTCCCACTTATCCTCAGCGAACATCTTTTCGTCACCTAATACTCTCCCGGCCGTTTTCAACCCGTTCATAATGAACTTTCTCGTGTACCCTGCGGGTTCGTTGTACGCTGTCTCGATCAACTCCTTCTCGTTGTCCTGATCCATTCCGATTAGCAGAGTATCTCCGGAACCAGGTCGGAGGGGAAGGGAACGTAAGAATCCTGTCGCATCCTCACGACTAAAATTCCCCAAAGACGATCCGAGGAAGAGCAAGTGCAACGGAGGCTGCACTTCGTTCGGTGTCGACGGCTGTGAAGCTGAGGAATATCCATCTGGGGACTCGGAGTTGATGGAATCTGAAGACTTAGATTCGTTCGACTCGGAGAATGGCGATCCATCGCGGGCGTCGAACTCGCGAGGAGTTGAAGTGGCCCTTGCAACGCGTTCGGGCGTTACCGAGTGGATTCCAGCGGTCTCGACGTATTTGAGCCCATCATCGTAGGTGCCCCACATCCCTTTCGTGGCCACTTTTCCTTCTAAATCCTTCCCGACAGCTGACATGTTGATTTCGCCGAGGGTACGTTCAAGTTCGTTCTTCTCGAGGTCGAGCGCGTAGTAGGTGATGGGAGGGTTAGTGGATTGTTTATCCACGAGGTGAGAGAGGCCTCGTAATATATGAGAAGTTTTTCTCAACGCCCTGCAAAGATCAAACCGAACATTATTAGTTTTTGCTCACACAAGGCAAAGGGGCCACCAATCGTGTGCAAAAGTTATAAATGAGGTTGGTGGCTGACATAGATAATGGACACTGACGCGGGGACTCGAAACCGGAAAGGGATTTATTTCACTCACCCTGCGCCAAGCTCAATCACAACCTCGCCGTCGACGGCACCTGCGTTCCCATGCATCACGCGGACGACTTCATCGGCACGATCCTTGAGTATCCCTTCTTCAGCAGAGAAGAGGTAGTATTCCGGAACGTGCGTAGTAATGTCGTCGTATAGTTTCAAGCCTTGTTCATCGTACAGGAGCATCGTTGGGACGTGTTTCTGACCCTGAGGTTGCCGAAGTCCGTCCAACAGCTGTTCACGAATCGCACGAGTGTTGTCTTCAATTCCATGAGCATGCACGTCGACAATATCGGCACGCATATTGCTTCGCGTTTCGTGTAAACCGTGTCAAGTAGGAATCTGAGTTGTGTTTTTGAAAGACTGTCGTTCAAGGCTTGCGCTTTATAAGGAATCCGGAACAAGGAAAGCGATGACGTACCTACCCGCTTCAAGCGGTTTCGAGAATAACAAATGGGGAGGGCGATCAGACTCTGAATTCATGGATGATGTATCAACGCTCCCAGAAACGTCCGAAATTGCCCTTATTAGAATACCGCAGCACGGATGGTGTAAGAAAGATCCTTTACGGAGGTTAGCGTCTTCGCAGGGACACAGCAAAACCCC
Organism: Marasmius sp. AFHP31; assembly: GCA_024721195.1. NCBI lineage: Eukaryota > Fungi > Basidiomycota > Agaricomycetes > Agaricales > Marasmiaceae > Marasmius > Marasmius sp. AFHP31. Next base: position 39,672 of record JANHQD010000058.1, read on the forward strand.
CGCATTTATGTTGCCAAAACGTGAGGCTTTTCGGCTTTTCGTGAACGGTTTGTTGACAGTCTTACCAAGACAAAGCAACGTTGCACCTGACACCGATGTTGGGTCACGATCAGATAAAACGGGAAAAGTATGGGGAGCGGTGGGATGAGGGCCACTATACCGTAACGAGTTAGGAGAGGGCTTTGGAAGCAACTCATGTTGGCGGTGGAATGACTGCTAACTTCGTCCTGAAAAACGTCGAGATTAGCTGGTAATAAGTACTGTTTTATAAGACAACAATGTAACCCCCTAAACGAATAGGTAGCCATAGATAACTCTGCAAAGAAAAATTACCGAAATCAAAAAAGTCCGTCCGTCCTCTTAATGGTCCTTGTCCACTTCCACCAGTTCTTTGGCAAGGCGCTCCAACAGTTCCTCCGAGCGTATATTTTTGGGAAAGACCTTTCCATCGCCCATGCTGCAACGAAGAACAATAATAGTCAGAACAACCAAAAGAACCAACGTTCTTTCTGTTTTGGTACATACCCAGCGCCACCACAGAGCAACCGTGTCATCCAGCCGAAACGACGGTTCCACCCCAAAACTTGCGCCCAGTTCTTCTTCCACCCGACGTCATACAATCTTATGCTTGCATGTGCATCTTTGATCAATCTCCGTTGGGGAAACGAGAGTTCGTGCTCCAAGGGTGGGTCCGATAGCTTGTGGCCGGTCTGCGGCAGACGGGGAAGATACCGAAGAAGTAAGAACGGTGAGATGTGTTCTACGGTCGTTTGGTTGGTTCTAGAGGTCTATACGGTTAACCCTTGTGCGGAGAGAAATGACAGGAAACACGTACGTGACAAGATAAAGATGGTACACGAAGAAGGAGCCTATGACGAGACCAAATATGCAGCCAGCGAAGAAGAGACCGATCGCGTGAAATGGGATACTTTCGTCCTGCGGAGTTCAAACCAGCACTCAGCCGTTGGGTTCAAGCAGGCAAAGACGGGCCGTACGTACAACGTCGAAAGGATTACTGAAAGCGTACCGGATGAATGAAGCACATACAGCCGAAATGTAAATTGCAAGGAGTGTTACACAAGTCAAGAGGTGTAAAAAAGCGGGGTATGTTCTATGGCCCTGCACATTACAAAGTCAGTGCGATTTCAACAAGACCTGAAGCAGACGACTCACAACGCATCTGTAACCGAGCCATGGACAGTGATGATCTGACAGGAAAACGGGGTTCCGTCAATCCCAAAACCGCCAAAGCCAACATCGCTCTTTCTCACCCATTTTTAACACACATCTTCCACACATGGAGCAGTGGTGAGTTCTTTCAGGTTTTGGAGCCTTGTAAATCAATCTTCAGAGCTATTACGAAAGGAGAGAAGGAATCGAAGACACACCCAACACTTTCGACACCACTTTGCGGGAGAGTTGAAGTCTTCGTCCATATCCAACAAAGCTTCTGACAGCCCAACCTCACCACCATTGCTATCGTCCTCGCCTTCGTCAACCGAAACTGGACCCGGATCCCTCGCGACGCATATTATAAGGGAAGAAAGGGCGAAAAAGGTGAGGCCATATGTCACAAGTAGGTGGGTGGTGAATTGGATTGGGGCGTTTATGGTCTTCAGGTAGTGGTTTACAAGGAAGTAGAGCAGCGAAGGATGAGGCGACAAGATGAGGATTACAGTTACTGCAGTGATTCTTTCAGCTATGAATTAGCGTGAAAGAAAGTTTCTTTACGCACCAAACAAGTAAGCGTTGTGGTACCATCTTCTGACTGGTCGTTCATCATCCGGGCTCAGAGGGTTCATATGAGGAGAATATGGGGGAGGGTCGTTGAAGGAAAGTAAGGGTTGGGGTCTTTCTCGTGCAGAAGTCATGTTGACAACTGAATCCTTGCTATAAATTGCAGCAACGAGTTGCGACCATAAGGTCGGATTATATTGTATGTAGAATTCTGATTAACATACCTTTGAGAAGGTTCAAGTATTCAAAAGAGACCTGATCTTAAGAAGAAGGGAATGTCATGGAAAACGAAAAAGAGAGTCTGTGCTGAGGAGCTGTGAGCAATGGAGGTGGTCAAAGCTGCTGACGAGACCAATCTGACTGACCATTGTTCGGAGATTCGGCCCTAGCCTGCGGAGGCCCGGCTTGTATAGTCCGATCATCGATCCCTTCGTTTCCAGCTCTGTAACGGTACTACAGTATATATTGAGGATACACGAAAAAATATACATCTATCGCAATGGGCCCAGAGTCCCTGGTTTAGCTATCAAAGCTTCGCTCCTCGTGCAAGGCGCTGTCCCCGTAACAGCATCGGCTTTATTGATTCCTGTTCACGCAATTGGATGAGAATCCCGAGAGTACCCAAAACAAAGAGACTAACCTCATAGCCATCGGGAACCTCAGTCCGGTTCAGCGGTTCCGTCTGTGCACGTTCCCAGAGTGCTTTGTAGACCTGTCCGTCGTAGACTCCGAGGGCACTGGATCATGGGAGGGTTATCAGAGTGCTGTAAGAGAGACGCTAGGAGCAAAAACGTTTACCTATTCAACTCCCAATCCGTAAATCCAAATGCGTCCGTCAACCCGATAGCTTCGGGAAGGAGATCTTGGCATATATGTGCAATGGCGAGGCGCAGCCCACGAGTAGGGTCCCTCGATAGTGACTTGGTCGATGAGTCTCGAGGCGGGAACCGTAAGAGTCCGAACGAAAGGAAATCCGTCAAGCCGGATTCGATGGTAGTGAGGAGGTACTACAAGTAATGCAGGAGGTCAATACACTGCTTGAACGCGGGAAGCGCGAGTAAGACACACCAGGCTGTATACCCTCTTCACAACTTCCGTGTCTCTCGCTTTCATCTCGGGTTGCTCCAGTTGAGAGATCATCTCACCAACTCTTCCGGCCACAAAGGCTTCGGTCACAGCCTTACTGACCCTTTGATAGATAGTCGCATCGGGTGAATCAGTCGTCTGGGCGATCTCATGTACTAGGAGCGCTGCACGCCATTCTATCAAAGTGATCAAGACTCCATAGTCCTGCCACGAGGCATCAGATAGTACGGGAGGTTCAGAAGGACGTTTGTCAGGCCCAGGAAGTAACCTCTTCAGGTATGCTGACGACGGCGGCAGAGCTTGTGAGAGTTCAAGGACTTTGTGTCTGCCTTGAGTCTGAGCGCACGTCATCAGGGTACTAAAAGCTTTGAGAGCAGCCCTGACGACCTGTTGGTCAAGAACAAAGTTCTCCCCTTCGAAGCTGGAATGATTTTAGGGTAAAATCAGTCCTGTGATCTGAACTAGCCACAGATCGGGGACGTACGTTACAGAAGGAACCGAGTCAGCGTATTGTTTACCGATTCCAGCGAACGCGCTGAACCCGTGTCCACCCATTGACCGTCGTGCTACTTCCAGGTCCTGTACCGAAGCAGTACTGCACAAAACCTTGAGGCCACTCGTCGTTGCGTGTAGTTCAGCAAGTAGGGATGCATCGCCGTTAGCCAAGCGCTCGGACATGTCCATGAACGCCCTCGTCTGTATTTTCAAGGTCAAAAGATCGTTCATGATCATGAGAAATCACTTACCGTGGCCCTTCCGAGCTCAATGAAAACATACGCTCGTGCCAGTATGGGGAAGAGGCGCGCATGCAGAGACGGATATGAGATTACTGGCATCTCCAGACCGTCCGGGCCCTTGGAGCCTTGCCGCCTGACCGAAGCATAGCGTATCGCAATAGTGGCGGCTTTCGCTGTTGACCACCCCGCGGCAGTCACCATCCTAGACGTTGTCATATCAGTATCCTAGCCTGGGAGGCATAACTCTTCCTTACCCCGATCGTATGTAGAGCATCTACAGTCGGAGAATAAGTGGATTGCTCTTCGACATCAGTGGGGAAGAAACGCACACCACCGTAGCTAATCTTCGCGTGGGGAGGTTTGACGTACTTGCCGTCGTCGGTGACTTGGGAGAACTTGGAAAGCATGTGCCATTTAGGTATCCGGACGTGTTCGAAGCGGGCAAATCCGTTATCGACAAGGTCGTAGCCTCCCATGGCTTTCGGGCCTGGTCCAAGAAATAGCAGGAGTCAGGAACTCACTCGTGCATGCCATAGGTATGGAACGGACCTATGTCTCCTGCGATAATTCCTGGAAGTAGCCTGTGATCGTCTGCAGGAAAATGAGTGCGCCTTCTGGATAGATGAGGGAGAATCATCACCTAGTGACCTGAGCTGAACGAAAAACAGATGTGGTCCAACGTCCGTTCCATCAGGAAGGACTAACTTGGCTTGTACGACGCCATGAGTGGCAGTCTTCCCGAGTGCACCTATCCACCACTTCGAGCTTGTCATCGTAGGTGAGCAGATTTCGAATTCTCGCGTTTCGGGGATGTAAATTGCCGTGGTCTCCAAAGCGGATACATTAGTGCCGTGTCCCAACTCGGTTTGGAGGTAACATCCTATGATCCCTCGGTGAATGACGAGATCGCTGTATTGTTCCAAGAGTTCTTTAGAGGCCTGGGAGAGAAAGACTGGCTCAAATGCTATGTAGTGCGTTAGGTTATCATGACACGAGTTGGAAGGAAGAGGACAGGCAAACGCACCGATATTGTGTAGGTTGATCCCCAAGGTCTCTCCCATCGCGAAAACAGCGAAAGTGACGTCCATCGTTGTCCACCCATGTTCGTCTACGAGCTCATACAGTCGCTTTGTCTTCGCGAGACCATCCTTGAACCGTTCAGTCCTCGTCATGAACTCCCTGTGTAGCATGGTGACTTCCAGGAAATATCCGTATTCAGTGCACTGCACACTCACTTCCCCGGTGTATTGAAAGCAGGTTCCTCCGATAGAATGGTCACAATACCGTGTCTATGTTCCCATAGATCTCTTCCATCTACCAGAACAAGGTATCAGCATCCGAACACTGGTCACCATGTATGGAATGCACACGCACCATGGAGGTAATCCCGTACTGCGAAGGTGTCGATAGTTGCTCTGTTCCGAGCATTCCGCATATCATTGAGATTTTGCGCACTAAAGCCAGTTGATTGGGACATACTGATAGAGAAGGACTCTTCTGGAGAAAGGTAACCAGCAGCCCGCTGAAAATAGGATGGGTAAGGAGAGTTGAAAATCAATTGATTTACCGGGAATTTCAGGTCCCCGGATCCGGGGCAAGCGCTAGCTCACCTTCCCCGCAAACTGCAACCACCATGCTCTATCCCTTCGACATACTCGACGACAACAGTTTGATTCATGGCTCCGTTCTATGATGCAGTGAAGGTCTTCCACGAAAGGAAAAGTGAAGATGGTGGATATGACGTCTATGCTGGGGACATAGACGGGGAATGGTGTATTGGCTCGTAAGTTGCAACCTTACTTCGTTTATCAGAATGGGTCATTCAAACGGCTTTCAACTATATAGGGTTCCCCAAGGAGGTGAGAAATAAGTTAGATACGTCTTGGTTGACCTACTAATCTATGATTTGGTGCAGGTTATGTCTTCGGACTGATCATCGAGGCTTGCCTGCAGCATCAGGCTCAAACGCGCCATCGTGACCCCATTCATGCAACCGCTCACTTTCTGCGTGCGACTTCCGTAGCACCGTTCAAAGTGCATATTCGAAAGCTCAGGGAGGGGAAGGGACTCACAAATCTCGTTGCTGACCTGGTCCAGGATGTGCGTTCTTCCCACTCCTACTTCGCGCATTTTCAAGTCGTCCTAATACTGAGCCTTGTTCTTGTTGGGTTAGGACGTTACACGCGTTACTACGCATCAGGTCTTTGGCGTCCTGTCGACCACTCCCAACTCACCAGACTCAGTCTTACACATCGTCCCACCCTCGCCGTACGCCCGACGGGTACCGTTGTACCACCACCCGTCAACTGCACCTGTGACACCCCTACCGAGAGTTCTTCAGTTTAGATCCAGATTGAAAGTGACCAAAGAACCCGAACTCGCTGCGAAGAATGTGCCGGTCGACACCAACGACTCAACATCCATCGGCTCGGGGAAGTTTGCATGGGGACAATGGCTTACGTTCACTGATGAACGACAGACTTTGACTCCTCCGGCGCTGGCGTTCTTAACCGACTCGACAAATAGCCCAGCTTTATTATTGCCGAGGAGCGAACGGACTGGGCTTCATGCTAGGTATGTCTGTATGTTACTTTTGTTGTGCTCTCCCGGTGTTGACGATTGTTACGCAGCAATTGGTTCCCGACCGTCGCGTTGATGATAGAATTCAAGTTCCCGCTTTCGGCGTTTTCGTCTCAGCGAACCGTCGGGCTTTACATGAACTCCCATTTCTTCAACGATCCGCAAGGAAGACACGATTTCGACGTCGAGGTGTGGTCAGCTCCCTGTGATATTGGGGAAGGCAAATTTGAGGAAGGCTGGAAAGAGAAACAAGTTTGCCTTGCTGTGTCAAGACAAACAGCTCTTATCGTACCTATGGAAGTCAACGCGTCGAAAGCCAACGGGAAGAAGAACGAAACTGCGAAGTTATGAGATGGTGAATTGGTACTTATAGCTTGTATGTCTAAGTAGTAACAAAGCTTTTTTCACACTCGCCGCTTTGGCTTTTCTACGCTTTGATAGTGAGAGTGCCCATATGCCCGCCACTAAGTATGTTCTTTGCCAGCTGCTTAATGACCTCCATAGACTGGAACAAGAACTCTGGCCCGATACTGATTCTCGCCACCCCGAGCTTGCCCAGCTCATCCACCGATAGCCCACCAACATCCTTCCTATTGATATGGACAGAGACCCGTCCATCAAACTCCTTCACGTACCGCTTCAAATTTTCGGAAGACGTGCCAACGGAGTAAGGACCAGCCCAGATAAAGATCGTAGTCGGTACACCTGTTGAGAGATAGGCCTTTCCACGAGCGATAGCCTCGTCAATGGGCTGCTCGGTCTTGCCTCGTTCCATGACCTGTGCTGGAGTCACCCCATCTTGAACGAAGACGGCGTCCGTCCGAACGTTAAAGACAAAGTCGGGAACACCAAGCTCCGTTGCGACCTTCTTAGCCAACAAAAGCCGCTTCTTCATCTCGTCGATCGAATAGAGCTTGACGCCCATCGTGGCGACGTCGAAGTAGGAGTCCTCGATGTTGCATCCAACTGCTCCGAGTTCGATGATTTTGGTGATGGCTTCGCTGAGTCTAGGACCGTAGCCGCCGATGATGTCGACAGACAAGGGGATACCGAGGTTGTTGTTGGCGTCGGGTTCTGTGGATTTGACGATGTTGGCTATGCGGGTGAGGGACTCGATGTGGGCTTCAAGGGACATGTTATAATCATTCAACCCTGCGACGTCGGCTATACCATACGATGCTGTCGCGACGGCTTGCAACTGGAATTAGGGTTCAAGGTCAAGACTTAATATGGCTATGAGCGACGTAGATCAAACACACCTGAGGGCGAAGTGAGAGCATGGCTTTCGTGGTCGCACAATCGTAGACATTAGCCAAGACCAGCGGTTTCTTTGGAACGTGAAGAGAAGCAAAATGCTTCGCGAGTTGGTTTAGTTTGGAAGACATGCTGAGGTATGTTTAGATTGCTGATGTGACCGATTGGACTACCGACGGCCACTCTTATATATCGCTGTTGATGTTCGCCAAAGGTGAAACGACATCGACGGTCTCAGCCATCGATGACGAGACAGAAACCTGGAGAAATGGTACGACCTCCAAAGAAGATACGCAGATATTTCGGAAAGAGGGAGGTTGACAGCACATTGATTACTGAGAGTGACCACATTGGCTCGGAAGCTCGGAAGTTGGGACATCGTGTTTTGAAGACAGTGACAGAGCGATGCAATGACTAAAATTTAAATATACTAGGGCTAAGTAAACCCTTTGGAGTCAGCGAGAGGCAATCAAGACTATGAAATTTAGGAGACGCACCTAAACATGTCCATTACAGGTCTATTGCCTCTCACGATTATATTCCTCTCCCGTTGCCCGTAGGTCGTGTCGAACCTAGACCCTAAAATAACCAAAGTGCTTTTCTCTTGCCAGGATCTTCACTTTAGAGGCCATTTTGAGATGATGGTGTTGTTGGGAGGCTGAGCATAGGCGACAGCGACAGAGACAAGGAAAGGCGCGTGGGAAGATCGCATCGACGAAGGCGAATGAGATAAGATAATTTTAATTTTTTCTTCTCTATTTTCAACATTGTCGACCTCGGCGAATCACGACGGCGACGAGCTTGGGGACAATGGAGGGAGGCCATATGTTTCACGATCCTTTAACGTTCAACATACAAGCACAAAAGGCAAAACTCGTCACCAAGTTACCCTCCGTTGAAGCCTCTCTGAACAACGTCAACTGCCCCTCCGACCTTTTCAATGTCCTATCCCATCTCTTGACGATCCCAGCATTCACAACAACCATATCGACATTGTTCCGGCCCATTTTATTTGATCTATGTGCTCGATTTCTTTTGAGAGAGGGTGGTCTTGAGAATGAATTGGTAGCGCTCTGCCGTTTGATACAAGTTCACGAAGAACTCTTTCCGTGAGTGCGCTGCAGTTCTTGATTTGTACGGGAGACTCACCGTCCCTCATTGCCTAGTGTACTATATCAACTTCTCTTAAAACCACAATTCTCCAATGGCCCATTGCAAAACATGTCGGACGAGGGCGTCAGAACACACAAACTTCTGTTGGCATACTTCCGCATTCTCTCTGCAAACAGAGAGCTCCCTTCACAATTGTTGTGGCCTTTGTCCCCTCTCCGCACACTCGCAACCTCTTCAAAGCTCGACACTGGCACCCGATTGGTTGCAATACGTTGTTACGCGCTACAGGCTGGCATGGGAGAATTGGAGCGAGATGAGTGGGAGAAAAAACTTGTTGGCAAGGATTCAGAAGTGGATTGTCCGTTGGATTATGGTGTAGATGAGAATGGAGACAAGATTGAGACGGACGGATGGCTATTACCAGTCTTGGAATATCAACGCGTTCGCGAGGAGAGGAACGCGCTGGTTAACGAACCGCAAGTTTTCTATGACTTTGATGGAGATGAAAATGCGCAGGGTATGGACTCTTCAGTTCTCAGGTGCGTATCACTTCTTTGTTGCGAGGGGACGTTTCTGATTCGTCAATACAGCCCGCTCACGGCCAATATCCATGGAGTATTCCTTCTAAGATCGGGTGTACCACGAGACAATCCAACTTCGTCGCTCATTCCCACTCCCACTGCTATCGACGCTTTACGCTCTTTAGCCCTACACCTCTCCAGTCGCGTTCCCATTCTCCTCACATCCCCGCCTTCTTCCGGAAAGGCATTGTTCATATCACACCTGGCTGAATGTCTGTTCCCTCACGTCAAAAATCAGACTGTTGTCATCCAACTCGCAGATACTTCTCTTGATCCCCGATCCTTGGTCGGCAACTACGTTTCCTCTGTCAGCCAGCCGGGTGTCTTTGAATGGAAGGAAGGTGTTCTCGTCCGAGCTATGAGGGAGGGCAAGTGGGTTGTCTTCAAGGACATCGATCGGGCAAGTAATGACGTTCTTGGGCTGCTCAAACCTTTGGTAGGATCGCTGGAGGCGGGAAAGTGGATTGGCGGGCGGGCAGTGATGAACATACCTGGGCACGGCAGAGTGGTCGCCGAAGACAGCTTCGCCGTGTTCGCGA
>JANHQD010000060.1:0-36830 GCA_024721195.1 Marasmius sp. AFHP31
GCACGCGTTACGTACGAAAGAGAAAGATGATGAGAGTGGATGTGGGTGTTTGCGAAGATGCACGTAAGGTGAGTTCGAGGACATTGGGCGGGCGAAAGGTGACAAGGGAGGGGTACCGTAGGTAGAGGAAAGAAAAGAAACGCGGATTGGGGAAATGAAACGAGATACAACAAAATATTGCCAAGGATGAATGTTCCACCAATTTTGAGACATCCTAGACACTTGTGCCACAAAGAACAAGAAAGAGGGGGCGCGAGGGAACGATCAAAGCCAGTATAACGAACAAGGGGAGCTACGACACCATCGGAGTTCGGTTCACAAGATAAAGGGAAGCGAAAACTGGGGGACAAGAAAATATAAAACGAAACTCACCCCGTTCGAACTGGACAGACTTCCTCTCCGACTCGCAGTTCCACCACCCACACGTTCACCACGCGCACTCCCAGTGTTACTTGACCCCTCCCAAAATTCTCGTGGCAACGGTTGCCTCTTCTTCCCTGCACTAACACTACCACCGGCCGCAGTACCACCAAGTCCCCTACGGGAGCTGGCCACAGCAGCCAAGGCGGCACTCGCCAAATCCTCCCTCTCCCGGTCCCGCAAATCGAATGATATCGAAGGTAACCCCATCGAGGATCTCTTCCTGGGTCTTCCGGGCGACGAGAGAGGTGACGCCTGCCCACCGCCGGATCCAGATGTGGACCTCGATATGGAGGATAGCGCCTTCGCTGGAGACGCAGGGGCCGAAGTCAACCTTGTCCGTATTGAACGATGAGGACTAAGGTGTGTAGAGTATGTAGTTTCACGGAACGAAGGTGTAGTAGGCCTCCCTGGTGTTTTCGCTGAGGCTGATCGGGAGAGCGTGGATGACGTGTGGTTGAGCAGGATGGAGACCGGTGAGCCATCTTCGCCGTCCTCGTCTTCGTCATCGTACGAATTGAATGAGGAGTTGCCTCGGGCGGATTCGCGCTCTGTCTCGGAGCCTGAGAGGTCACGTCGGATGGCAGAGGCATGCGGCACAGTATCGGGTTGGTAAGAGTGGCGGTTTCTCGCGATGGAAGGTCGAGAGGAAGAAGAGGAAGAAGAGTGGGTGGAATGAGATGCTGAGGAAGAGGAAGAATCCGCCCTAGTTGTTGCATCTTTTATGCGTTGGGCGGAAGGTTTTGGAGACGGAGTGCTGAGTCGAGAGTATGATGACAATTTGGTCAAGGCCTACAAAAAATCTGGGCTTCAGAAGAGTGACAGACACAAAAAAATTGAAACTCACCATCCGATTTCTCTCCTGTAAGCTCTTCACTCTCTCCAAGGTCCGAGCATTGTCGTTGGTGGTATTACCGCTGCTCTGAGGGCGACCGTTGAACTTTGCGGTGTCATCATCATGGGCGTATGGTTCATTACTGTTGTGGTTATCGATATCATCATCGTCATCATCGACTGCGTCGTAGCGTTGTTGGCGCTGTGGTTGGTCCTGTTGTTGTTGCTGCTGTTGCTCGAATGCCGAATGAAATGCCTTGACATACGGCTCATCCAGCAACGGCATATTCCCCCTCGTGCCACCTCGGAATGCTATGCTCGCAGGATCTCCCGTACTCCCACTCCCTGTTGAATTTGTTGCTGGTGGTGAAGGTAGCCCTGATCCTGATCCGGATGAGCTTACTGGGCTGGGTGGTTCTGGTAGATCGGGAAGTGAAGGAGGTGTTGAAGCAATTTGTTGTAATTGCAGCGGATCCGAGCCAATGTAGACAGCAGAATTGGGTCTTGCGTGTTTAGTTCGAGGCCTGGTACCAACTTTGACTGGTTCCGTACTGCTCATCCCGTCGCTGCTCGACTTGCAGTGCCTGATTCAGATTTAGGTGAAGGTAGGAAACGGTTGCTGGGAAGGAATTTTTCTGAACGAGTGCAAGGAGAAGGAGCGAACAACGATGAAGAGGCTAGAACAAAAAGTCATAGAAAGTCAAAGCCCCGTCGTCGACCTCAGCGACGGCGGCAGCACAACGGCAACGAAGAGGGTAACGGGGACGACGACGATGATGGTGGGAGGGAACAAGGCACGCACGTGCCAGTACACGGTTATTTGACAAATAAGGCCAAAGCGAACCTCTTACTCTGCAACGACGACCGTAGCCAGCCGTCGCAAAGCCGTAGCCTGTTGGCTTCCAATCGGGATAGATGAAACGCCACAAAATGCTCGAAACCAACCTGAATTTGAGAGGATCATTGACAGTGGCTTCGAGGTTGGTGCTATTTTCCAATTGGAGCGCTTTGGCCTGATCGTCATCACGATCTACTAAGTTGGTCCAACAAAGTCCAATTCAGTCAAAGCCATCAAAGCCTCGCTCAGAGACCACTCATACTGCGGGGCACAAGATCTTGCATAGCAGCAACCTAGGTCGGAGCTCTCCTCGTCTCATAGGTCGCAAGCAACGGAGACGAACAGGTCAATCTCGCTTCAAGTTCAATACGCTAGGCCCTTCATCGGCTTCTGTCATTCGTGTCATCTAGGCTCGCCATCCTATCACCCTAAGGAAGCTATTGGCACCTCCGTGATCCAAATGTTCTCCTTGTCCTCGCTGTAACCGACTTGCAACCTATCACCGACCACCGTAGCATGAGGATACGAGAAACCGACGCGCTTGATTTTCCTGTAACGAGATCAATTATACTCGCCACTCCCAGTATCATGCACGAAATGCAGACTCACCGCGAATCCGGTATGATCACCCTCGATGCATTCGTCCTCAGAACCCCCGCCCAGTCAAAATGTACACCATCCGAAGCAACAGCAATGCAAAGTGGCTGACGCTCCTTCGTATCCGGGTGGTACATCAAATTCGTTACGAGGTACGTTCTTCCATCGGGAAGCTTTCCATAAAACGACTTCGTATTCGAATCCGGGATATTCGTCGGGACGATGCCGGCGTTAGTCCCGTTGCTGTTGAACTTGTACGGGAACCAGTCTTTACCCTGCGGATCAGCGCTGTATTCGACCCAATTAACCTAGAACACGAGCAATACGATTAGTGAAGTGTCAAGTAACGAAAAGGAACCATCCAAGGACTCACAAAACTCGTCTTAGACCCCGTCGAATCCCTCCAAAACCTCCTCCAATACTTTCCCTTGTCATCCCACACAGCCCTTGTCACCTCAATCACGTTCGATGTCCCATCACTCCCCACAAACTTTGCACTGTTGATCAACAACTGATTCGTAAACGGGAGTACATCCGGTTTCTCCAGCAACACGTTCAACCCATCTTTGATCCCTGAAGCACATAACTGATTCCCAAGCGGAGTGTTGGCGTATCCCGAAGTACTTGTCCACGAAGTCTGTGTGAGCCAGCAGGCGGGGGATAACGCCTGGCCGGTGGTAGCGTTAAATTGTGCTGCGAGACGTCCTGAGCCATGGACAGCGCTGCTCGCTCCGTTGTTGGTGCAATACCTGTCTACGGCTTCGATGATAACATAGACATCCCCGTTGTAGCTAACTATAGTGCTTGGCTGAAGAGCGCGTTGAATAATCTTAATATCCGAATATGTTGCGAATTAGCGAACTGGGACATGTGCAGGGCGCAGCAAAAAGCGAAGAAACCTGGATCCCGACTCACGTTCAACCCACACCAATACGTATAATTCCTCTCCCCGATCGAAGTTTGGTTCGGCAACAACGCACTCGGACCGGGAATCATCGGTCGACTCCAATTCCATGCTGCCCCTTCCTGAGCACGAGTCGCGTAAGCGACCCAAACCTGCTGCCCCATCGAATCCTCATCATTCGCTGCCGTGCTCCACGCTCCCCAGAGTTTCCCTTGATCGGGGAAGTACTCGACGGTGGCATGGTGAGCGTACGTCCTCCCCACTGCCGGATCGGAACCATCGTAGACTTGCGTGTGTTTAACACCAGAAATTTGTTGTAATCCAGCAAAGAGGGGGTCGGAGGCGTTGAGTTCAGGTCCATTCCAAAGGGTTTTTGGGTCGGGGAAGGCGCAGAGAACCGTCGGTAAGAAAGGAAGTATTAGAACAGAGGCGAGTAGATCCAACATTGCGAATGCTGTTTGAGATGGGAGCTCTTTAACCGAGGTTTTATCTTCCTATTCTTGTCCAAGCGACGACCAGAGAGAAACCTAAAAACTCTAGTCCGTGGTACCGGTTTAGCATATGGCCTGGATAAAACCTGGAGAATCGTCTCGCGTAACTCCTAGTGGAAAGCAAGTAGAAAGCTGTTCAATTGCTGGCGGCCCGCTGCCGCAGGCACGGGTTTGGATTTCTACGTGAAGAGGAAGACAGGTGCTTCTTTCCATCTCACCCTCACCTGCCCCTGTTGTTGTCGGAGGAGTGATTCCCAAGGCGGCAATTGTTTCGCAAGAATGTCGGGGATTGCCGAGTACCATGCAGTGGCGCTGCATCTAATTTTTCCTTTCTCTCCTCCATGCACCCACGCTCTCCACCCTTTTCCATGAGATTTTTTACTCATGTGCCCAGACTCCAGAAAACTGACACTTTGATTCCGAAGCTTTGACTTTCCGGCCCACTGCTGTCAGTTTTTTAATTTTGGCAGCATCACGACGCATTGAACGGTGGTTTTACGGTGTTTCGTCGATCCCTCCCTCTTTCAGTTTTAGAACAGCACTCACTATCTTGGGAGGCACGCGGGGTTTTTAAATGACGTCTCGTAGCTCTGTTTTTTCAAGGACCTCCCCATGAAGTTCCTACCAGTGTTCGGGGTAATCTTGCCCTTGTTCACCGCGACAGCGCTCGCTCAACACCTCCAAGTCCTTCTCAACCCATCTGGCGTTCCCGTCCGACCAGACAACGAATGGCTTACTTGGACAGTGACTAATGGTCAAGCCAGCGCATCCACGACGATCTCAGGAGTGAAGTTCACCATCTCGGCTGGCTCCGGGACAACACTCAAGGGTAGCCAGTACAAGCTGATTCGCAACAACTTCAATGGGTTCTTGGGACAACACATGGTCGGAGAGGGAATGTCCACGGATGCCACGACCGGTATTCCTTTGACACTCTCAATCCAGGGTCTCAGTGCAGGAACTCATTCGTTACTCTCGTGGCACAATGCTTGGGATAACCTCCAGACGGTCACTGGTGTCGATGTGGCCGTTGGCGGAACCAAGATCGTTTCGGTGAGCCTCGAATGATATCGCTATCCCTCATTTTTGTTGACGCAATTCCCGTGTTTTACCGACAGAACAAAGCCCAGTCCATCCGACAAGACAATCTCTGGACCTCGGCCTCGAGTTTCGTTACTTTTAACGTCACCGGAACCAGTCAAACCATCACCGTCACCTACACCCCCGTCAAGACGTCTGGCATCACCGACTTGCGGGCCTTCTTGAACGGCTTTGAGGTCGATCCTGCGGGAAACGTTGCCTCCCAAGCCTCGTTCCCCTTCCCCGAGAACAATGACGAACATGTGAACGGCGATTCTGGTTCAATTACCGCGAGTTGGAAAGGCATCTCTGGTGCTAAATACGACGTCTATCTCGGGACTGCCGCTAACAGTCTCTCGCGCGTCGCACAAGGGCAAACAGGCACATCCGTCTCGTTCTCGGGGTTGGATTCATCGAAGACATACTACTGGAGGGTTGATGTCATCTCCGGGTCTACGACAACGTTGGGGAGGACTTGGATGTTCCGACCAAGACAGCTTGCGTTCCCCGGTGCAGAGGGCTATGGGTAAGTATTCTAGACAACTTCGCAGAGCATTGTAACTGATGGGTTCCGTAGAAAGTACGCGCGGGGAGGTCGAGGAGGCAAGGTTGTCAAAGTGACAACTCTTGCAGACAGCGGCGCTGGTTCTTTACGCGAAGCTGTGGAAGGAGCAACAGGACCTCGAACGATCGTATTCGATATCGGAGGTAAGCATACCTCGACTTCTTTGACTCCAAGACCACACTCATGATTCTGCAAAGGCGTAATCACACTGCAGTCCCGCTTGACTCTTAACCAGAATTACATCACTGTTGCTGGTCAGACAGCTCCAGGAAAGGGCATCGTTATTACGAAGTGGCCGTTTGGGTGAGTCTTTACTGTCCACAGTCACACTACGTTCCTGAGACCCTTTCGCACTCGCATAGTCTGAGCGGGGCTCGAGATGTTATCGTCCGACATATGGTACGGTTCTCGTATTCCATGGCCCACCACGATACGTGATTCTCATTTCCGTCATCAGCGTGTGAGACCCGGAAAGAGCTCCGGGGCTACAGTGGATGGCATGGGTATGTCTGGCAGTAACCACGCCATCTTGGATAGATGCAGTATGGGTTGGTCGATCGACGAGGTATTGATACCCTCTCCATTCCTGTTACTTCGTCGTTTCTGATGGGACTGCTCTGTTCGTTTCCCCAGGCATTCTCGTCTCGAACTGCATTCAACATCTCTCTCCAGAGGTCCATGATCTCGGAGCCTCTGAACGTCGCCGGTCACCAGAACTACCCTGCAGGTACTGCGCATGGTTATGCTGCCTCCATTGGCGGGGATATTGGAAGTTTCCACCACAATCTCATTGCCCATGCAGAGGGAAGGTGAGCAGACGCCACTTCAGGGAGTCGAGAAAGATATTTGATGTCCCTTCTCTTCTAGGTCATGGAGTATGGCTGGCGGTCGTGAGTAATGAGACGACTGACGTTTCGACCGAAATTTGACCGTGTTTCTTACACCCGGGTAGTGGACGAGGCCAATAACTTTGCGGGACGTTTGGACATCAGGAACAACGTCGTTTATAACTTTGGGGGTAGGGTGACTGACGGAGGAGCGCATCAAGTAAGTTGGCGCTCGCTCTGACTATCTTCAATTGGACGTCTGATCAAAAATCTGGGAAGGTCAACTTTGTATCCAACTACTACAAACCGGGACCTTCGTCCGTGATAAACTATGATCTTCAAGCAACGGTAAGTGTCTCTCATACCTCGATATAGTCTGACACTCATTCTTGTGGCTCAAGTACGAAGACAACTTCGGCGGCAGCCAAACTTACTACTGCAGCGGTAATTCGCAGTTGGGCAAGTTCGACCAGAACTCGGCCCAGGTCAGCAATGCTACTAGTGGCAACCCCACCACAGCTTGCTACGCAGTTGTCTCGTTCAGCCCGGCTCCGACGTATCAGAAGTTTTATACGTCGCCGTAAGTCACCTTGACAACTTTGAACCTATTCCGGGAGTTGAGAATTGGTTTCAGGTTCTTTGACTCGTTTGTAGAAACCCAGACGTCGACCGAGGCCTACAAGGTATATTCCTCCGTCCCAAACCTTGTGTGTCATCTTCTGACGCGGTGCTTGCAGCGTGTCTTGTCCGATACAGGTGCTCAGACCCCCTCACTCGGTAGGTGATATCACCACTTAGTCCGCGTCTTCCTTCTGATGAACATTCCTTCTTAGATGATCATGACAAACGTATTGTTACCGAAACCAAAAACAATAAGCCGACTTACAAGGGCTCCGTCTCTGGGAAATCGGGTCTCATCGACAACGAAGCCGACGTCGGAGGTCTCGAGTCATACCCTACCACTTCCCGAGCCAGCAACTGGGACGCCAACAACGACGGTATCGCTGACTGGTGGGACGGCTCTACGGGTGGAACGGGCTTTACAGCTCTCGACGGGTATCTCAACTTCATGGGAGACCCTCACTTCTTTGTGGAACCAAGCGCAACAGCGACGTACGATTTGACTTACTTCGCAGCTGGGTTCGTGAACCCGACGTACACAGTGTCAGCTTCGAAGGGGACGGTTAGTGTGAGTGGGAACAGCTTGAAGTATACGGCTACCGCGACTGGAATCGATAAAGTTACTGTGAACATCAAAGATTCGGAGGGGAGTACGTGGAGCAGGAGTCTTGGTGTAGCTATCTTCACTGGAGCGTCGAAGGCATAGACTCAGGTTGGCTTCTCGTAGGTTGGAACAAGTGTACCCAATACAGTTATACAGTGGTTTGATGCTAGCACGATACAGGAGGTGTGAGTTTGACCTACACGACAAGTTTACGAGGCAAAAAGCTGGCGTCCACCCCACTTCACTCGACAAGGTAACGTCTGATGACTCCATCGTCACAAGCCGTCCAAACGTCCTTCCCAGCCACAGCAACGTCTCGCACAGCGTCAATCTCCCCACCCGTCAGCTCGGCGTAAGGTGACACGTTAGCTGTCGCCCCACCAGATCCCATAGATATCGCGGCGATCCATGGTAAGCCGTCTGCTGTAGATATCGCGAGTCCCAGCGACGGAAGGAAGGAGAGTTGTTCGATGGTAGCATCGTTGCGTTTGAATGATAGAAGGTGACGAAAGTCTTCGTCAACGAGATAGAGACTGACAATTCCGCCCTGGCTGCCTGTCGCAAGCAGCCTCGTTCCGGTGCTCGAACTGAGAGCGATGGAGGTGAGTGCACCTCCTACAGATCGGGTAGACCTGAAGATGCGCTCGCTGGGCTTCAGGTCTGTCGACGAGGAATTGTTTGAAGGTAGTTCGATTGAATAAACTTCGAACGAGCCGTCTTGAAGCGCGCAATACAGTCTCCTCGCTTCAGGATCCAACGTCATTCCCGCGACGCCACTACCCCCGTGTCTAATTCTCCTCTCTGAAACTTCATCTCCGCTACCAACGTTCCAGAATCTAATCGTACCATCCGCACCCGCCGAAAGGACAGTTCTTCCTCGATCGAGAGGGTTAATGACGACAGAAGTTATGGGTCGAGTGTGTGCCGTCAGTGTGCGCGCTGGAATGGGAGATGGGGCAGGTTGAGAAGGTGGTGGAGATGGAATGGGTTCAGCTGGCCATATTCTCATGGTGAAGTCGGCCCCAGCCGATAAGAGTACTCTCGACGAAGGAAAGAACTGCAGGGCCGTGGTTGTGCTTTTGTGAGCCGTCTTCTTTCCTCGACTCTCCGCCAATATCTGTCTCCTGTCCTGAACGTCTGGGGTCTCCGGCACGAGGTACTTGGGTGATTCTTGAGCAGATTTCGGCTCGGTTACTGGGTAGAGGGATATTGTTCCATCGAGCAGCCCGATGGCGACTTGCGACTTGTCTGGTGATACTGCAAGGGACGTTATTCGGTGCGGTTGGCCATCTTCAAGGGAGTACGTTTGGATTGGTACCAAGAGACGTGTAGAATTGACCGTATAGCTGCCATCTTCATTTCTCGACAGCTTCAATCCTCCGCCAGCCGAGCTCGTGGATTCAAAAATAACCCTATCTCTGTCTTCTTCATCTAGAGTTACACGAATTCTGCCGTGAGTAGAGTCCTGTCCTGTTCCATTACTCGGTTTCAGCGATGGTGAGGTGAGAAAGAGATGAACCTCACCTTGGTGGTAGCGCGACAACCAAATTTCTTCAGACGGAATCACACCGGACCACACTTCCTGAATTACATTGGTATAAGTTGGCTGTATGGTGGTTATCGGTAATCTGACGAGCTCATCGTCGATGCTGACATTGACGGACGACATGAGAGTTCTCGTCGCCGGCGCTTGTCCTCCAGAATCCAAATTGAGTCATCCCTGTACGGTCCCGGCGCGGTGGCCTGTTATGTAACCAACGACCACCTGCAATCGCAGTCAACAAGCATGTTTCTTTCCAAACTCAACCATGCCCACGGCTGTCTCATGGAACTAAGCCCGAACACGCAACAGCTATATGGAACTTCATACTGGAGCATACTAAATGGCAATGCAAGAACCCTGACGGCCTGTCTGTTTCAGTGGTCAAGTTGTGTAATTTGACCTGGCGCGGCGGTTTCTCTTCATCTCTCGGGGCAGTTCGTAGACGAAACCTGATGGCATATGTTTCTCCCCTTGCTGTGCAGGCTACTCGAAATTATTGACCTGAGGCGAGTTTCTACACGGTGGGCAGGTACTGGACTTGCAGCGCATCGTGGAACAATCTTGGAACGGCGAACGACCTCTACCGACGGCCCCAAGTTTTGTATGGCAAGCCGTAAGATCTAGCAAGTCCCGGCTGGAGGTTTGCAAATGCACGAAGCACGAAGCGAGGCGAAGCACCCAGTTCTCGTACAGTCGGTTCCGGTATTGTCTCCAAGGCCCGACCATACCGGCGTCGCCGGAGGGATTCTTTCTGGGCTTGAAGGCCCTCCAAACTTGACTGGGGTCCATTCGTTCTCTTGAAAACTCAACTTGTGGATGCCGATTCCCGACGCGACAAAGTGACGCTTTTCTGAACTTCACGCTATGTGCCCCGACCCTGAGCATTTCCCATATGATACGAATCCAGCGCCCACAAGAACGCTCAGGGTGGCCGAGACTCACATCTTCGAAATTCGACGTTCGTACATATGATCCGCTGTGGAACTTATCTCGGCTGTTGCTCTCTGCTGGGAGCTGCTGGGAGGCTATAAAAGACAGGACCTCGCATCGGTGGTTCCTCAGAGTCCAGCTCGGTCTGTTCAATTGTGTTTGTTTCATTCCTTTCTTTCTTCCTAGGAGAAGACCTGGTTCCTTCTCCTTTTCATTTATCTTTTCTGTCTTGGTGTCGTCAACTTTCTTTCTTGTTCACCTCTCCTTCATTCGAAATCCATCATGCGTTCTTTCTCCCTTCTTGCCCTTTGGATTGTTTTCCTTTGCTTTTCAGATGTCACGTTTACCCTCCCTACCCCAGCGAAGGTAATTCTTCGATCCCTTGAGCTACCTTTGCCAGGCTCACAATCGAGTTGCAGACCGACAGAAAGACTCCCGCTAAATTGCCCGCTAAGAAGGTCACTACCCCCCCGAAAAAGGTCATCGCTCCCCCGGTCGTCAACAACGCAGCGTCAGGCTCAGGCACGAAGAAGACGACTTCTTCAGGGTCAGGATCGAAGACACCAGCCAGCGGTTCATCTAAGGGTACGGACAACAAAGACAAGAAGACGTCGAGACCCTCGACCCCAACCAACGGCAAGACCCCGGACAAGAATACACCTCCGCCAAATAACACCTCGCCCAAGAAGACCACCGAACCGAAGTTGCCAATCTGTCCACCCAATGCCGACAGTCCTCCTCCATCTAGGGCAAACTCGAGAGCAAGCTCGAGGACCAGTTCTCCCGGTGCTAGTGGAAAGACTAGTGAAAAGAAGAAGAAGACTCGAGAATTCGACGATTCTGACTTCAAGGGTCTTTTCCATAGAGACGAATTCGAGTTTGTTGGCTTCCATGGAACGAATGGGGTGAGCTCCCTCCGCTGCTTTCTGTGTCTTGCCGGCGACTTATGACTGCTTTTTCAAAAGGAAAACGGAAACCTGTATCAGAAGGCGTTCCGCGAAAAGGGTCAGATTGTGGTTCCGTGAGTCGCAGTTGACGGTCGCCATTTCACCCTGATACTGATGGTGTACTGTAGTTTCCAGTTCAACGGAAACGATGGCGAGCTTGGTGGCGGATTGTACATTACCGATGACTTCGTTACGTACGTATTCTCTCTTCGACCCCTCGTTCCAGAAGAGCCTTCCTCAAGTTGTTCCTCCCTTTTGTAGTGCTCAAAGCTTCGGTATCACCTCTGCCAACAACCGTAAAGACTTTGCCACCAAGAATAAATGCTCGCTGGCACCGGGCTCCGATGTGGGTGTCGTATGCAAAGTCGAAGCTAAGGTTTCTTCGACTTTCCGTTCAACTGTGAGCAAGATATGGATTCCGGTCGGGGAGATTGCTAGACCGATCGCTGGTCTCGGAAACGATCCTGCGGATCTGGCAAAGCAGGAGCTCAGGATTCAGAACACTGGAATGGACCCGAAGAACACTCTGAGGTTTAGTGCTTGTGAGTTTCCTTTTCTTTACTCCTTGTCGTTTCTAGCGCCACGCGCTGATAACGTCTTAACCACTCAGTGGATCAAGCCAACCCTGGGAACCCCAAGATTGGAAACCAGATCATGTTACCTCCTGGTGCATTCACTGAGTTTGTGTAAGTTTCTGTGGTCGCTTATCGTGGTACAAGCAACAAAGCTTATACTCCTCCCCAACCAGTATTCGCCAGTGTCTCCCGGCGACGGCTAAAGCCTCAGACTTCGGTGCACCTGACTTCCCGCAGTTCAACTACCGTGATTTGACCACCGAGTGGAACATCCAAGGAGATCCTTTGGAGCAAGTTTAATCGAGCGCCTGTACAGCTAAATGTATTATAGGTTCCCAATGGAACGGCGACATGAGACAAATATGCCAGTAGTTATAGCTATTTCTGAGTCGCCTTCCTCTGTCAGCAGCTATACTTGGCACTTCTGTACCACTGAGAAGTGGCCTGATTACGTGGGGCGCTAGGCATTTCGGTAAGCCTGGCTTCATTTACCAAAAGCCCTGAGAGTCAGTAGAACCATGAATAAACTATGTAATGGGCACCCGTGCAGACGTACGATGAGTAGTATGACTATGCTACTTAAATGACTCTGGCGGCTCCTCGGCCCGTCGGATGAATCGATGACTATTGGCCAATCAGGTCACAGAAATAACCGCTGTTGTCTCAACCGACGTCGCCTTTTGTGTTGACCTCTCCTACCACTAGTTGGCATGACCGGAATCGTCCTCTCATAATCACCGTTCTCCTTTATTAGGATGCCACAGCACTACCGCAGTCCGATCTCATTCGGCTCACTTCAAAGTTCAACCGCAAGCCGAATGCTGTACCCGCAGGTACTACACGCTCGACTCAGCTCGATTCCAAATCCGGGTAACAACAATCACTTGATAGGTTCTCGATAAAAGCAACAAGAAGCGCCGCTCGTAGAGAAGGTACCTTCCTCGGCCGCTTAGCCAACCATGTCCACTCAAGAGCTCAGCACTTCCAACGTTCCGGAAGCTCCGTCGGATTCCAAGGATGAGAACAACAAGGGAGGATCCAAAGCAGACGGGAGGAAACGGGGCTCAACAGCAGCTGACATTACCGTGAGTATCCTCAGTGCTTTGAGAGAGGTATCGCAAGCCGCGGGAGGGATAGGATATGCTGGAATGGCAGCCGCAATAGCACTGGAGATTGTTAATGCTGCCCAGGTGTGTTTACTCTGAACACTTCTCCCACATTTCCATTGAAACAACATGGACTTTAGGGAGCAAAAGACAACAAAGTTTCCTTCAAAACTTTGGCACTGGATGCCGGTACTCTGGTGTTGAATATCGCAGAAGTGTGCAAAGAATTTGAGGCAGAAAAAGAGATTTCACCTTTACTGAGGCGGCATCTGGATACGTTGGAGGAGTACGTTGACTACACAGCTCTCAGGACACCCGTTGAATACCAACAATATCGATTTCAGAACGTTAAAACAAATAAGAGACTATGCGAAGAAAAGAGGTGACAAGGCGTACTGGAAGCGCTACATTTCTTCAAGATCCGACTTGGATCGGATTAAAGAGTTCCGTGAACGACTCAATCAAGCAGTCGACCTCTTCGGAGTGAGTCATACCCAATCAAGAGATCTTGCATTCCAGTATTGACCACAACCCTTTACACCAGGTCCAATCCCACATCACCGTCCGGGAATCTATCGCACGCATGGCCACTCGACAAGAAACAATTCATGAAGAGTTGAAACGCAAAGAAAGTGACATTCCCCAACGAACAAGCCCCGAGACCGTGCCTATTGAAACGACAGCTTCCCCGACGTCGGTGAAGTCAAATAATCCATTTCTCTCCGGTTCGACACCCTCTGCAGCCCCAACCCCGTCACCTCAATTCAGCTTCAACGATGCCTTCGGCGACCTCCTTACGTCATCAGTTGTCACTGGCTCAATAACGGTCAACAACATCTCCGGAAATAGCCAAGTCGTGACCAACAACAACTCGAAGGTGCGAAAAAATATCGGCAATGTGTACAATACGACCACTGTCAACTCGAATAACACTTTCGTCGGACCAAGAGGTGTGTACAGCACTTTTTCTCCCCTTGTATAGGCTCGATCTGAAACCGCCTGCAGGTTCTCGACCGCGGCGGCATGATACCCAAAGTTGATTGCTAGCAAATGCATAGAAACGATAAAATCTGTAGTTTCAGGATCTTTTAGCCACACAGCTATGTACTACACCTTCCGTCAGTAGACTCAACTCGGGGATTCACCGGCCTGTTCATGTGTCCACTCACTTTAGTCTGAAATGACACAGCTTGATATCAAAGTTCTTATCGCCATACCCGCCATACCCGCTATACCCACACTAGACTACCATCAATCAGCTGATGAGCAGCACGGTTACATATAAAGCCCGATGCCTAACCTCTATAAACTAGGGCATTTCTCGCCAACAATGGCCTCAGAAAATGTGATCGAGTTTTACGATATCCCCTCCAAACTCCCCGGCATTGCCTGGTCTCCCAACACCTGGAAAACTAGGTATATTCCTCTTCATCTGGTCCTCGCCTGACTTGACTCACGCATTGCCGTTCCCAGATACTGCCTAAACTACAAGGGGCTTCCTTACAAGACTATCTGGGTAGAATACCCCGACATCGAGGCTACCTGCAAACGTCTCGGCGTTGCCACCTACAAACGCGACGGAACACCATACTACACCTTACCCGTCATTCATGATCCATCAACCGGAAAATCCATAGCGAACTCCCCACTCATCGCAGAGTACCTCGACGAAACATACCCGGATACACCAAAGCTATTCCCACCTGGAACGCGCTCGTTACAGACTGTGTTTCAGCACGCGATCGAATGGGACCATGTGGAGAACCTCGATAGGTTTGTGCTACCGCAAGTGGCTTCGATTCTCAACCCGAGAAGCTACGAGTTCTTCAATGAATCTCGGTCAAAGTGGTACAAAGTGGATACGGTGGCGGATATGTATCCAAAGGGTGAGGAGAAGATCGAGTTGTGGAACAAATGGAAAGACGAGTGGGGTGCTGTGGACAAGTGGATGAAAGACTCGGAAACGCTCTTAGTGATGGAAGATACTATCACCTGGGCAGATTTCGTCGTTGCAGGCTGGGTTATATGGTGCAGGTGCATATGGGGAGAGGACAGCGAGGAATGGAAAGAGATTGGGAACATTTGGCAGGGCGGGCGGTGGGGTAAGCTACTCAAAAGGCTATCCGAGTACGAAACGGTTGTATGAAACACAAGCATTCTCATTTACGTATTCAAGTTCTTATAAAGGATATTCGATGTACAACAGTTACACTTGCATAACGGGGATCTCTCCTAATCTCAGTTTTGCAGCTCCGAACGGCACTAGCTTGACTTCAAACTTGCTCGTAGCACAGGCGACTGGACTCTGTGGAGGCGGAGAAGCTGAGTTCTTTTCCAGTCCCCATGCAATCTGGCAGGCTTGAGCTAGTAGACAGAAACGAAACGTTGAGACCCAAGGATAAACGCGACGACGAAAAGACAGACCTGTGAACCAGACAGGCTGCGCTCCAGGCGCCCAAACTTGTTTAGGCAGGCTCGTAGTGGAGGCCGAGTTGTCTACGAGCTTGAGAGTAGCCGGATCGATTGCCAACTGCCATTCAGTCGTGGGCAAGAGAACATGATCCACGGTATTGTTATCGGTCTACGAGTATATGAGACTCGTTGCAGAACAAAACATTGATTTGAACTTACGGGAGTGAGATATTCAGCTGGGGCATTGGGGTAGAGACCCTTAACGTTATTGATGGCTTGAGCGCTCCTACATGGCCTCGTCGATGAGCTGCTCGAACCAAATTAATGATGTGAAAGAAGGACGGACCTTAAACCGGGAGAAACAGTATCGTTATTCGAAAGCTGTAAAGCGAAGTTGAGGGGGCCGCGAGTAACAGCAATAGCTCCATTGAATCGTTTCTCGATCTCTACGGGCGCGTCGAGAGATACGCGGACTCGTGTCGTGCCTTTTGCAGCCTTGAGGAGCAACGATGAGTAGGAAATTTCGTGGAAAAGCACAGAGTTCCCACCTGAATCGTATACAACCCATGTTCGTTCTGCTGTTTCAATTGGGTTGGCGTTCCATCGTTGATAGCCACAGTACTCTTTCCACTCGTTTGTGCCCAACCTGGAACTCGAATCTTGAACGGGAACGCGTTGCTGGCGTTAATCTCGTATTCGAGTGTCAGTCCGAATGGGTAGATTGTGTTGACAGAGACTGTGGGCATGTCAGCGTCGCGATATTTGTAAGCCATTTCCTCCTCCTCCCTCACCAGTAACATCATTATTTCCGACCTTCCCTTCATACTGTGCAGGTCCCAAGAAAGCATGAACTAATGACGTATCCGACGGGTCAACGAAGTATTGGTGTGCCCAGAACTTGGGATATCCCGAAGGGTGGTTAACAGTGCAGCATGGGTAATTCCTGGGTTATAAGCGTCACTAAAGGTGAGGGGAGCGTAAGGAAGGGAACCCACGGCTCGAATCCAAAGACGTTAGATGTCGGTCCGTTATTTCCGAACGGCGGTGGGTCCATGACCTTCGACCATATCTGGTTTACTGGAATCGGGCAGTTGGCACCACGGTAAATTGTCGATCGGCAATCCAGGAATAACTAACCTTGCTGGTCGTACTGATGAGCTATCCGAGAACAGTTATCAGCGGCATACAACGGAGTGACTGAACGACAAACTCACACCACCAGTCGTGAAATATCCCGGCAGGAAGGGCGTTGTAAGCTGCGGGGTGAGGTGGCGCGTCATTACAGCTGTTCACGAACAAAGACCAACCCTTCTCACCTATCTTCTCAACTCTATCAGCTACAGCATTGTTTCCAAAGATGCTGTAGATTGTCGCGAGCGAGAACATCTGCTCCCTGTAGCGGATGCGGTTCGTTATAACACGGCACTGGGGAGAGAGCAAACCGAACGTACACCACGGTACACAGCTCAGTTCTAGAGAAAGGAATTAGCCTACCAGGTGTCAAAGACAGTGGGATCTCTACTCACCCTCGAGATGGGCTCAGTCCCGCGTAATGTTCGTCCGATGCAAATGTACCTGATGGGAAGAAGGTTGGCTTGACAAGACCGTGAACCCCAGTCTGACAGAACCTCACCAGAAGCACGACCATGATATCTGTAGATCATGTCGAGGCGATCGAATGTGTTTTGCTTGTCGGATTGGTCTCCCGTGAATCGGAACGCCAAGGCTTCCGACTTCATAGCTAGAGGTTTTATGACATCAATCGTCCTCCAATGTAACGAAAAGCACTCACCCTCTGCATTGTTGACACCGTGGCTGTGGTTGCGAAGCGGCCTCAGAGTTTAGAACGTACGTGAAAATTCGGAACTCACGTTTGCATGTTGAAACCACTGGTGATTGCTGTCTTGGGGAAGATTCCGTCCTGGTACCAGTCGTTTTTCCATGAGAAACCCTGGTCTCGAACGAGCTGCATAGTCTCGAGCAACATATTTTCTTGTCCTGGATGGCCCATTATGAGTACCATCTCAAGCGATGAGATACGCGGAATAAACCGTTTGGATGATTATCGTAGAGCCACTGTAGACTATAAACAAGCTAGAGTTACACGCAGTCAGTCATGCTGGGAAAGAGATTGAAAGGGGCAACAGTCAGGCCATACCTCTTCCCATCGCACATGCTGATACTTAAACTCCTCACCAGGCAGGGAAGGATCTCCCTGCGTCCCATCCTTCCACATTTGGTGAACAATGGTGATAAAGCGATGCATAGCATCGACGATCCTTTGTGTTTGTGTTGAATCTGCCTCGGCGTATTGCTGCAGAACAATCCGTCAACACATTACCGTGTCCTCAATCTAGGAGAGTCACATACGATCATTCCCAATAAGACGAGATAGCGAGGCCAGGTGAGACGGGGGAGGTCGGGGTTGCGAAGTCCATCTGGGCCAAACCAACCATCGGCCTGTTGACTTTGGAGGGTCCAATCCAAAAAATCCTTGACTTCACTCTTCAAACGATCATCGTTGAGTTGGAAGGCTAGGGCGACTTGGCCATTGCTGACGGGGGGCAATCAGCTACGAGACAATCATTTAGACGAATTTTACTCACAACCAATACGGTGCTGCCTCGTGCATGCCGCTATACTCGATAGAACCCCCTTGGACCCAGATCGAACCTTTGACGCTGTGAGACAGTCAACTTTCAGACATATTCCTAGCGAGAGTCGACTGAGACGTACTAGGAGCCAAAACTTCGGATATGCCCTGCTAGCCCGTCGGCTTGAACGCGAGCTTGGTCAAGAGCCCATCCTGTGGGCTTGATAGAACCTGTTGGTAGCCGTACGAAGAGGGGCGGGCTGACTACAGAACCCCGCATTGCCGTCAGCTCTCGTCAGCGTAATTTGAATCGAATGGGTCACTCACGCGCTGCCATAGAGTATGGTATTGCTGTAGAAAGCGATAACAGAGACGCGAGCTTCCACTTGCGTGCTTTCGATATCAGCGACATTTCGTAGTAGTTAAGGCTTCGAACACACCATATCCCTTTATTTATGCTAGAAATGAATCGATGACGCTCTTTTATACTGAAGTTCCGCCTTCACCATATGGTAAGTAGGTCATCACCTCTGGTCATTTGACGACGAATCAATTTTTTCACTTGCCTGCAGCCTGAGACCTTCCCACCGCTGAAGCACTGACCAGTAACCTTCGGATTGCTTTGGAGAAAAAACATCTTTCCGTATTGATTTCGTAAAGATTATAGACAGGTGGAAACAAGGTACTCGGAGAAATGTTCCTGTAAAAACCTGATACAAGTTGAGCTTGTGTTTGACTGGCATGAGAGTGGAGAAGACGGAAGAAGCGTACCGTAGGTCCGCAAGAGACTCAACTGACTTGCTAAACAGTCCCGACTCGCATTACAGAGCATTACAGAGAGTCAGGAGACCAGCAGTTCCGATGGAATTGGAGCCTGGAAAAGCCTCGCAATCAGAAGGAACGTGAGGGAAGCAGACCAAGCCCGAGTCGCGATGGCCCTCCCAAGTAGCGTGGGATTTCGGCTCGGTCCTCAATCCGGTCTGGAGTCCGGACTCTCAGATCTCAGCCACCACTACAGCCGAGCGTTTGGACTCCGAGGCTCTCAAGCTTCGAGCTAAGGCCTAGTTCGTCGAGCTCCGAGATTCAAGCACTGCAAGCGAAAACACCGGTCAATCGAGAGCTATCTTACCCTCGTGATATGGTAGTGTCGAGAACAGCATACAGTCAAAATTCATGGAGCCTAGTAGCCTTCGCGTACCAGTGTGATTGAAAAGTATGGTACCGGAGTCACAACGAAAGGTCAATAGCTCGAAAACTAAAGAACGATAGCGTCGCTCAAACACCACAACGTCCTTGCACTATATAGAAGAGTCTCTAACTTCGGAATATAGCCGAAAGGCGTCCACCAATTTGTATCTATCGAACGTCCCATGCTATTCTCTGGAGAACAAAACGCTTCCTCACTACTCAGTATTTTCAGGTACCTTGTACCTGGTCGGGATGGTCCCTCTCGCCATATCTGTGTAATCCCGACGGTAAGTTTTTACCCTGATTCGGCGTCCCGGACCACGAGACTGTCTCGGTACCTTCGTACGCTGGGGGCGACGCCAAGATACCCCTTGAGTCGGGATCCTGCAACTCGGTGGGTAATTCATTCAAAGCAATGTCGTCCGGTATGGCGCCCTTAGTGCGTTTCGACTTCTTATCCTTTTTGAACTTCTTCGGGAACTCGCTCTCGTCTCCAACGAGGACGAGCCCAGGTTGGTAAATGTTGAACAGGAACATGCACACGGACATCGGCGTCGCTTCATTGAAGGATATAGAAAGGCGGCTCTTTTTTGGCGATCCCAGAATCAAAGCCACCAGCAAACTCGGTCAATCGATAGATGATTCGAATCTGATGTGAAGGTGTCAGGACTAGCACTCGAAGTTATAGGCCGGGAGAACAAACGGTAATGAGCAAGAGTGCGCCGTACAACGGAAAGAGCGCCTTCCTCCAACTGGTTTTGCGATGATGCTGACCATCCGTAGCTTTGAGCTTCACTTGGCATCTTATGGCCAGCATCAGGAAAACCACGATGAACGCCTATACGTGATTGTGTGAGCTTGTATATTTACTTTGACTGATGGTAGTCCCCACCAACCCCACCCTGGTAAACATAAAAACGACCTAATTTCACAAAACTATCAACGATCTACCGTAGAGCGGAAATTTGGTCGACTCACAAGACATCCAAGAGAACGAATATGAGGGAGAGCTTTCGAGCGCCCAGGTGTCCGACCCTTCTATCTGGCACAAAGTAGTGGACGATCCGTCCAAACACCATGTAAACAAATGCGTTGACCCAAAGCGGCGCCAACCGGACGAGAAGCTGAGAGGGTATCCCAAAACATTCCGGATTAATGTCGTACCGGGACAGCGCCCGGAGGACGTAGCTGACAGTCTCCCAAATTCCCGCCATGACGATGACCCAGCAGAACTTTTTCTTGAAGTAGATGGCCTGGACGAGGTGAAGGATGGTTGTGATGCCAAAGATGGCGGAGAAGGCAATGGAGGCTGCGAAATTAGTACAATAAGGGAATGTATAGTCGCGATCCTCAAGATCCGGAAGTATAAAGTGTCGATTGAGAACGAGGAGATTGGGACGATTGGGAACGAGGAGACTGACTGCAGTAAAACTCGGGCATTTCGGTGAGAGTAATATGAGAAATGACTCAAAGCACGAGTTAATTGAGGAGAAAGGATCTCGAAAACGACGAGGACCCCAACCGACTTCAAGGCCCAGTTTATAGAGACTGAACAGTGAAGAGGTGGAGGTGGATGTACGTATGTAATAATTATGTTCATCAAGACATGGGTAGAAAAGCCCACGCACGAACCAACAGATTCAGCAACTGCGGAGATGGACGCCTCTCTTACAATCGACTTCAGACCACAGAGCAACCATCCTCGCACATGTTTAATTCAAGTCATGCTGCGGGTAAGGTACCAATCTATGAATCGCTCACCAAGCGCAGCTCATTGTCCAGCCCACTTCAGGGACCATATTTTGAGGCGGTGAGTCGTGAGCGCCATGAATCATTCCGGATTTCTTTGATTGCGGGATTCTGTTGAGATATAGATGTTATTCTCGCTCAGCCACATCATCTGGAACTGGACAACCCACCTCACTCTTACCATATAAAAATGCCGAGTCGAGTAAAGAAATCATCGTCGCCAAGGTACAGAAGCCGTTCGTGACTAATATGCAAGGGGCTTGAACCGCAAAATGTATCAGCGCCTTTTCAAAGGTCTATCTCCTGGGCTCGAAGGCGCTCGCAGGAGATCTTGTGTTCTTTTTGATGCGGTGAATCCGTGGAAGAACGCCTCAGTTATTGATTACTAGATTCGACGAAAGCCTCGTGGGTACACCTTTCAAGCGGGTAACCCATCATTGGTACTTGGCAAGACCACTGACTATGGCTTTCCATCAGAGCCAAAAACACACCAAGGTGCTCTTTAAATCAACAGTCAAACGAGAAGATCCATGAATGTGGCATGCTATCGTCGCGAATGTGCCCGGCGCGGTTGGGATCTGGGGCGATAAGGTTGGAGCTCAAAGTCGAGCTCAACCCGATAACTACAGCCTCTTACCTGACCGGAACAAGCAAATTGCTACTCGAAGAACTTGCTTGAATCCAACAGCTTGCGGACATGTTGCACGAATCGCGGGCGAATAATGCTGCGATGAGACGGCGAGTCTGAAACCCGAACTTTCGTCAATATGTGAGCTGGGGCTGATTGTGTCGATGAAATGCTATCTTCAATCACGTTGCTGAAGCTTTGATAGGATGGTGATCGTTACTTAGGAAGTGTATGGTGGGGAGAATGAAGGTTGAGGAAAGGTTTCAGATGGGCGCTTATCGAGCGCTCGAAAGTTGAGTCGGACCCGACTCCATGCCACTGTAACTTTACTAATACGTTCACCTTCGACTGGAACCACGACCAACTTGACCCAGGCTCACGAGTTACATCGCCTCGTCAAAGTATCTCGAGCGTCTTCTACTTCTTAACTGTGCCTTTGGTGTCCTTCGTCTCGAAGAGTAGGTCAGCAAGTGGCCCTCTCGATATCCCGATTTGTGCAACAGCCTCCGATGCGCAGGTAGCCCGTTGGACTTCATAACATCGAAACAAAGTGCGTTTACCTTCCCAAGGAACCTCTACAGGCCATTTATCCTTTTTAAGTAGTGGTATACAGGCTGGCTATGTATAAATCAGTCAAGTGACGGTTAATCAGAGGTCGTACAACAGCAATTCACACCAATGGCATCAACGTCGAAGCTCACACCTTGACTCCAACGACCATCAAGATGGAAGCCTTATTCATGACCCATAGTGGACAGGAGAACTCACTGGAGAATAGTTCTGGAACGCGGAGCGAGGAGTTGAAAGAATTGGTTGCAAGGTTTGAAGCGATAGTGGCAGATGAAGAGCAGTGGCGGCAATTTTTGGAGAAGAAGGGCGAAGATGCGCAACATTGGTTGGATCTCCTTCAGCTGGTGAGTGTCTCATCTCTATTGAGATCTTAGGACATTGTAAAGCAATTCTCTAGCTTGCAGATTCTCCCGCCATTTCCTCTCAACTGAGATCCACTATCTTCACAATCATGATCCGTCTCTCCAAGAACTCCGGATGTTGCCCAAAGTGCCTGGTCATTCAAAACGTAGAAAAGCAAGGTGAACACCCCGTCGGTGGTGGGGGCTTTGGTGACGTTTGGAAGGGGACTATCAATCACGCTGGTTCCGTACGGGCCGTGTGTTTGAAAGTAGTGAGGGCGTTCCTTACATCGGACGTGAATCGGTCGCTGAAGGTGCGTATCTTCCTCCGGCGCTGTTTCATAAACTTGAGTACATTACATATGCAGGAATACCTTCGCGAAGCGATTGTGTGGAAGCAAATCAAACACCCAAACGTTTTACCATTCCTCGGCATCTACTATCTAGATAACACCAGAAAACGGATATGCTTAGTATCTCCGTGGATGGATCGTGGTGACCTTGTGCAGTACCTAAAAGATACCCCACGCGAGTCTGTGAATCACCTTTCGCTGGTGAGTTCTCCGTTTTTCGCCTACTTCTCACCTCATACGCCCGATAGGTATTCGACGTAGCATCGGGTTTATCTCATCTCCATATCATGAAGATTGTGCATGCTGATCTGAAGGGCGTGAGTGACCGTTACGATGCTACCTACCCACATCCATACTAAACAGCCCTCAAGGTCAATATATTGATGACGCCATCGGAGAGGGCTTGTATCGCCGACTTTGGCCTTTCTCGTATATCAGATACGCATGCTCATAGGCTTTCGTCCTCTTCCTCACGCACGGTAGGAACGGCACGTTGGTTGTCGCCGGAACTATACGCCGCAAATGCAGTCACGACAAAGGCAAGCGACGTTTACGCTTTCGCATGCGTTTGTTACGAGGTGTGTTCAGCGCAGTTTACCCTCGTACAGAATTCGAAATGAACTCCCGGCAGATTTTCACTGGCCTCCTCCCTTTCAGCGAATACAGGAACGATGCCGCCGTAACATTACAGGTGCTGGCGGGAGCGCGTCCTTCGCGCCCTGACATGCTTGGAGACTCACAGGACGCAGTCTGGAATATGATGGATGCATGCTGGAAAGCGGATCCTTCTGCACGACCGAGCGCCTCGACGATAGTGCAGGAGGTCGCTGCGATGGCACCCACCCCGATCATATCCGCACCCGCATGGGACGACTCCATGGTTACCGAGATATGGAGTAATATCGAACACTCAACCAGCGTCAACGAACCCCTAGATTCCTCTAAGCCGCTTCAGAACGGACACGTCGACTATTCATCAGGAACGAATGGCGCTACGGGGCTACACATACGGTGGATTCGAGACCAGAGCAAAAGGCAGAGGGCCTCCTCTCCAGCCAGGTCCAATACCGACAGTGAGGAAATTCACTCCCCCAAACCATTCAATCTCGCAAGGTTACTTAGCGAACGTGACTCGCGCTCGCCGAGACCCCAGAGCTCAGGTTCGACCCGTTCCGATGTTTCAGACTCTTACGCCTCGACATCGTCAAGCGTTCTGATGCGATATTTTCCAAAGCGGTTCTTTGTGGTCAAGGCGGATTCGGAGGTGAGACTCATTTCTCTTCTGATGTATCGAATGCGTTACTGACCACAAGTTTGCAGGATGCATTTATGCGTAGTGTAGAGAGTGGGACGTGGTCGGGCGGGACTTTTGATGAGGAGCTAGAACGGGCCGCACGAACGAGCTTGGAGGTGTTTTTGATTTTCGCCGTGGAGAAGGGGAAAGAATTTTGGGGTTATGCAAAGTATGCCAATCTCGATTTCCCTGTTTCCTTCTGCTCATCGAGATCTCAGGATGGCCGGAAACTCCGAGTCGATAAAGCACCGTCTATCGCCATGGCTCTCAGTGTCTTCTGATGTGATCAACGAAGAACCACAGCTCGCGGTGGACGAAGAATCCCCTTCACCGGCTATAGCATCTTCACGGTCTAGGACAATCCTCCCTGACCCAATAGGCCCCGCGCCGGAAAAACTCGAACTATCGATCCCGGAGTCTCCGACCTCTCCGCAACTAATGGACGACGACGACGAAACTCCGCAGGCTTACACTCCCAAAGTGCGGTATATTGAAGAACGCCACACTGCACCTGGCAAACTGGGCGACCAACAGGAGGAATGGTCTAAGCCTATTGTTTCTTACCAGTTCAGTTTGGACGCGGCTATGGAAAAGTTGGTGGGGTCTCTGCACGCCATCTACTACGAGGACAATCTACTGGATCATCCGGATGATGCGACAGAGGCGAGCTCACAGCTAGAAGGAGGATCCGTGGCGAGCCATGTAGTAGACGACCTCTTGACCGTCGAATTCGACCTCGAATGGATCTGTACCGAACATCTTCCGTACACTCGTGCGTTCCATCTTCGGAATCCTTGGAATCACAGCCGGGAGGTTAGGGCCTCTAGAGACGGGCACGAGTTGGAGCCTGGTGTTGGGCAGCAACTTGTCGACGAGTGGCAGAGGTACGTTGCGGAACAACGAGCTGGAGATAGAGGGTTACCACGCCGTCGAGAGACGGGATCTTTAGCGTCATCGGTGGATTTTACGCGAGGGTCCGAGCATCGCTGAGTGGACGCACCTACTACCTAAAGCAGCCAGCTCATTCTGCAGTTTCGTCAGAAAAGATTTGCCGTATGTTTGGAACCATACACGAATGCAAGGTCGTCTCAATACTACCATATATTAATATGCACACCGGCAGCCGTTCATTCTGAAACATCTCTGTAAGTTATCTGAAGGTCTGCGACGATATAAAACGTGCCAACTTGCCTGCGACTCATAATAAACAGCTCGACGGGGCTCTAAGAGTCCCTGTCAACTTTTCATCAGTCCCTGCGCGCCTCAATGCGATACACTGAACACTCGAAGTCGTTGCCAAAGTCGATATAAACTGGATTTACCTAATCATGTCCTATTCGTAACCTAGGACTCCCGCGAAGTATGACGACCATCACATCTTGAAGCAGTGGTGCATGATGAATCAACTGCGGCGCAAAAACTCACAGATGGCGTTGGTCTCTAAAACTCCCCTTCGTTGCCACCCATCAAGATGAAAGCCATATCTCTCACTGGGCTGAAGACTATACTGGAGGCCAGTTCTACGATGAACAACGAGGAACTGAAAGGACTGGTTGCAGGATTGGAAACGATGATGGATGATGTCGAGCAGCGTCGGGAAATTGTAGCGAAAGAGGGCGAAGATGCACAGAACTGGCTGGACCTCCTTCAACTGGTGAGTGCTCATTGTGCCGTACCGAAGTCCTTGAAGACATCTAAGGCAATTCCTAGCTCGCAGACTCTCCTGTCATTTCCTCTCGACTACGATCTACCATATTCACATTCATGATTCGCCTCTCCAGAAACTCCGGACGTTGCCCAAAATGCTTAGTTATTCGAGATGTGGAAAAGCAAGGCGAACATCCTGTCGGTGGTGGGGGATTTGGCGATGTGTATAAGGGAACTATCAATCATGCTGGCTCGACACAGACCGTATGTCTGAAGGTAGTCAAAATATACCTTACGTCGGACGTGCGCCGGTCGCTAGTGGTATGTTCTGTTCTTTTTTTCGATGGTATCGACGTACTCAACAGATAAGTACAGGATTACCTTCGAGAAGCTATTGTATGGAAGCAACTCGATCACCCAAATATCTTACCATTCTTTGGTATATACTACCTGGATAATACTCGACAACGGATATGTTTAGTATCACCGTGGATGGAGCGCGGTAACTTGGTAGAGTACCTGAAAGGTACCCCGCGAGAATCTGTTGACCATCTTTCACTAGCAAGTCTCTTCTTCCTCCCCTGCACGTTGTAACTCACAAGGAAGCCCATAGGTACTCGATGTCGCTTCAGGTCTCTCTCACCTACACGTAAAGAAGATCGTGCATGCTGACCTGAAAGGCGTGAGTGGGATGGGGCGGCATTACCTTCCGGCGCTCATAGTCTGTTCCTTCAGGTGAACGTCCTAATCATGCCGTCAGGAGGGGCTTGCATTTGTGACTTTGGTTTGTCACGCATATCCGACTCACAAGTGTTCGGAATCTCATCATTCTCTCGGACCACGGGAACAGTACGCTGGATGGCACCGGAGCTTCTCGCCGAAAATGCAAGCGCGACGAGGGAAAGTGATATATACACTTTCGCATGCGTTTGCTACGAGGTATGCTTCTTGCCCTCATCTACCATACAAGCAAAACCAAGTCAATCCTTACATTACATTGTCAGATTCTCACTGGCCGCGTTCCTTTCTATGAGTGCAAGAGTGATGGTGCAGTAATACTCCAGGTAGTACTTGGGAAGCACCCTTCCCGTCCAGAGACCCTTCCACAATCATCGGTCTTAGTCTGGGATATGATGGAAGTGTGCTGGCAGGCAGACCCCTTATTGAGGCCGACTGCTTCGACTATACTACACGACAATATCGCTGCAATGAAACCCGCTGACACTCCAACTTACCCGGCATTATCCGCGTTACTTGCTTCTCCCCACTCTCACATTCCGACGATCGTATCACCTACATCTACGGCATCCTCAGGGCAAATACCATCGCCAACCCCGTCATCGTCCCTACTCAGGATCGATGGCGTATCACCACCCCATCCGTCACCAATACCTACTTCAGACACGTCAGATTTGTCAACCACACGAGACGATGTCGCTTCGCCGGGCTCACACCAATCGAATTCGCGAGGCAGGTCGGACTCACGTCGTTCTCCAGCTGCAGTCCGTGCAGCGCAACATGAACCATTCCCTCTTCAACACCCCATCCCTCCGCACAGCCCTCCTCAGCTTCCCCTGCATCCCTCTCCAACGCACAATGTGATTGTTTCGAGAGAAGATCTTCGGTTGGCCAATTTTGCACACTACTCGTCTAAACCTATTTCACCGCCCGAGCCATCTTGCGAACGCGACGTTGGTACTATAAAGGATGGAATAGATCGGTACCAAAAGCTCACTGCCCTTCCAGAAACGGGAACTGCCTTGACCATTTCCAGGCCATCGGGATTCAAACTATCATCTATTGACCCTGTTGTTCCTTCAAATCAGCCGAACTCTTATGCTAAATCAACCACAAGAGCAATGCCGACGAGTTCAGGAAAATCATCCGACTCCCGTGGCTATGGAGATGGCACTTGGCCCAAACTACCTACTTAAATGGTCCAGCGATGGCAATCACCCCCGATCAAGGCATCCACAGTGTCCTCTTCGTTACCCAAAAACCGTCCGTTACCAATACCCAATTCAAATACATCAAGCACGCGGGACAACGTCGTTTTGCCACCGGCCACAACGACAGTCATTCCGTCGCGTTCAAAGTTGTTAGTAGGTGAACCGAGTGGGTTTTTTGTCATTCCGTCTGTCACCGCATGTTATCTCTGAACATCAAATACTCACAGCGACATACAAATGGATGCGTGGCAAACTCATCGGGAGAGGTACATATGGGCGCGTATACCTTGCTTTAAACACAGCAACATCAGAGTTGATGGCCGTCAAGCAAGTAGAATGGAGTGACAGGGAAGGTACGAGGAAAAGAGTGGTGGAGAGTGAAACGCTAAGGGACCTAGATCATCCCAATATTGTGCAGTACCTAGGGTACGAAGAGACTCCGACCAATCTGAACATGTAGGGAAACGGCTCCCGGTTCCCTCGTCGCCTGGCTAATCATTTCACAGGTTCTTGGAATACGTTCCTGGCAGCTCAGTAGGCAGTATTCTGCTCAAGCAGGGCAAGCTCAGTGAACCGATTACGATATCTTTCTCTACGCAAATCCTTACCGGACTGGAATACCTTCACTCAAAGGGTATCCTACATCGAGTATGTTCATATCAGGTAGCTATTTTTATTGTGTACTGACACATTGTCGCAGGATTTGAAGGCCAGCAAGATCTTTGTTGGGATGGACTCTGGAGTCTGCAAGATCTCGGGCTTTAGTGTATCCAAGCGTATCAATCGGCGCAGACGAGCATACACAGCTATGAGGGGTTCTTCCTTCTGGATGGCGCCAGAGGGGTTAGATCCGCCGAAAAACGGTTATGACTTCAAGGCGGATATCTGGAGTTTCGGTTGCGTGGTTTTAGAGATGCTGACGGGCACTCGTCCGTGGTCGGGCGTCTCCGATATCCCAGCCATGATCACGGT
Source organism: Marasmius sp. AFHP31 (assembly GCA_024721195.1). Classification (NCBI taxonomy): domain Eukaryota; kingdom Fungi; phylum Basidiomycota; class Agaricomycetes; order Agaricales; family Marasmiaceae; genus Marasmius; species Marasmius sp. AFHP31. The sequence continues at coordinate 28,579 of JANHQD010000060.1, forward strand.
AAGAATCAGATTGTACCACCCAGGGACTTGGCACTGACTCAAGCCTTCTCAACAGGTCTCCCAAGAGAAGATGCCACCTCCTGTCCCTGACGGTGTGGTGCTGTCGGAGCTCGCGGATGACTTCCTACGGCGAAAGTGCTTTGCCGGGTGAGTTCAGGCCTGCTGATTCTTCGCTACATAACTCACTTGACTCGATAGAGACCCGGATGAGCGCCCCACTGCTGCAGAATTGCGGAGACACAGATATCTCGAGCTGCCGCCGGACTGGAAATTCAGCGGATTCCCTGAAAATGTACTCTAGTACCGATACTAGCTTTTCTCTAATCATATTGGGGATCCGTTGCATCATCTTTGTTATCATTATCTACAGCACTAACATTCCCTCATTCCATCCCTTTCTGTGTTCATTGCGTTCAACCCGTGTTCCGGATTTTTCTCTGTACAGAACGGCTATACCATCGCAGAGTAGACTTTCCACTCTTGTGAATAGATCGCGACCACGGTGGTGATACTCGATAACATTCTAACGTACTCACGACTCGTGGCATCTCTCACCGCCAGCTCTCCAGCTTCGACGGAACGACTCCTCCAGAAATCTCCTGCACGGCGTTAATAGTACCGTTGAGATATCTTCGGCGAAATCGACCCATCTGCCTGCCCCAACGTTCTTCAAGCTTTGAGTTGGGGCTGAAGCCTGATCATCTCAATCGAAGGTTGTCTTCAATCAGAATGTTGAAGCTTTGGTAGGATCGTGATCATTATTGAGGAAGTTTACGACCTTAGTGGCCAGGACGATGTTGATGTCGGTTGGATAGGGGTTTCGGATGGGCGCTTATCAAGCACTCGAAAGTTGAGTTGCGCACGGACCCGGCTTCACGAGTCATTTCACCCAGGTTTGTTCACCTGCAATTTGAACCACGACCACGACTAACTTGACCTGGGCTCGCGAACATCCTCACCCCGTCAAAGTAACTCGAAACATCTTTCGCTACTTCACTCTGCCTTCGGTCTCTTTCGCGCTGCGGATAGCAAGTCTACTCAAGCCAGCAAGTCGCTCTCCCGATTCACATATAACAACCACCGATATGGAAGTCGTCTATCGAAGCAAAGCACTTCATCCCCTTTTGGCAGTGAAATACAGGCTAGCTATGTATAGACCAGTCAAGTGACGGCAGTTCATCAGAAGTGACAGTAGCGCAACAGCAATTCACACCCGTGCTGAACTGTACACCTTGACATCAGCGCTCATCAGTGGCCATTAAGATGGAAGCCATGTTCATAAACCATACCGAAATGAAGAATTTGGTGGAAAACAGTTCTCCAACGCGGAGCGAGGATTTGACAAAATTGGTTGCAGGGGTGGAAGCGATAGTGAAAGATAAAGAGGAATGTCGGCAACTGCTTGAGAAAAAGGGTGAAGACGCGCAACATTGGCTAGACCTCCTTCAGCTGGTGGGTGTCTGATGCTCGCCGAGATTCTAGATGACAACCTGAAGAAGGTTTTAGCTCGCTGAATCACCTATCATCTCAACCCCGCTACGATCCACTATCTTCACACTCATGATCCGCCTCTCCAAGAACTCTGGGTGCTGCCCGAAATGCCTGGTTATTCAAAATGTGGAAAAGGAAGGTGAACACCCCGTCGGCGGCGGGAGCTTTGGTGACGTTTGGAAGGGAACTATCAACCATGCTGGTTCTATGCGAGCCGTGTGTTTAAAAGTAGTGAAGGTATACGTTACATCGGACGTGGACCGGTTGCTGAAGGTACGCATTGCCCCCAGTGTGAATCCTGTTATACGAACGTACGAACCTGAGGTACACCACAGGAATATCTTCGTGAAGCGATATTATGGAAACAACTCAAACACCCGAACGTCTTACCATTCCTTGGCATCTACTATCTGGACAATACTAGAAAACGCATATGCTTGGTATCTCCATGGATGCAGCGCGGTAACCTTGTACAATACCTAAAGGAAACCCCCCGCGAGTCTGTGGATCACGTTTCACTAGTGAGTTCTCCGAAATTCTTTTGGTTCCCCATTTCACAGGAAGCCTGATAGGTATTTGACGTAGCGTCGGGTCTATCTCATCTCCATATCATGAAGATCGTGCACGCTGACTTGAAGGGCGTTAGTAGTCATCCGAGCGGCATGTTCCAGCTTTCATACTGATCAGTGACCGGCCCTCCAGGTCAATATTTTGATGACGCCAAACGAGAGGGCTTGCATTGCCGACTTTGGCCTTTCTCGTATAGGAGATACACAAGCTCTCAGGCTTTCGTCGTCTACCTCTCGTACAATAGGAACAGCACGTTGGTTGTCACCGGAGCTCTTTGCCGAGAATGCAACCGCGACCAAGAAAAGTGATATCTACGCTTTCGCATGCGTTTGCTACGAGGTGCGTTTGCAACCCACCCTCATACAGAATGCCAGATCAATTCTTGGCAGATTTATACTGGCCTCCTCCCTTTCTACGAATACAAGAACGATGCTGCAGTAACATTGCGCGTACTGGACGGAATGCGTCCTTCGCGTCCCGACACACTTGCAGACTCACCAGACGCAGTCTGGAACATGATGGATGCGTGCTGGAAAGCGGATCCTTCGGCAAGACCAAGTGCCCCGGCGATAGTGCAGGAAGTTGCCGCAATGGAATCAGTCCCTGTCATACCCGCATCCACATGGGATGACTCCGTAGTCACCGAGATATGGAGTAATATTGAGCATTCAGCAAACGTTAATGAACCCCCAGAACCCTCAAAGCCCCTTCAAAACGGACACACCGACCATCCTTCGGGAACAAATGGAGCCACAAGCCCACACATACAGTGGATAAGAGATCAGAGGAGGACACAGAGGGCCTTCTCCCCAGCCAGATCCGATACAGACAGCGAGGAAATACGCTCTCCCAAACCTCTCAGCCTCGCAAGGCTACTGAACGAACACGACCCGGGCGAGCCCAGATCCCAGAGTTCGGCTTCGAGCGGTTCTGATGTCTCAGACTCTTACGCCTCTACGTCGTCAAGCGTGTTGATGCGATATTTCCCAAAACGATTCTTTGTGGTAAAGTCGGATTCGGAGGTGAGCCTTACTCTTTTTCTGATGTATCAAGGGGTATCTGACCGCAAACCTGTAGGATGTGTTTGTGCGTAGTGTCGAGAGTGGGATGTGGTCGGGCGGGACTCTCGTTGAGGAGCTGGAACGGGCTGTGCGAACAAGCTTGGAAATATTTTTGATATTCGCTGTAGAGAAGGGGAAGGAGTTTTGGGGCTATGCTAAGTACGACGCTCTTTTGTCCCCGTTTCCTTCTACTCATCGAGAATCCAGGTTAGCCAGAAACTCTGAATGGCACCGTCCATCTCCGTGGCTTTCGGTGCCCTCTGACGTGATCAACAAAGAACCACCACAACTCCCTATGGATGAAGATCCTACACAGGAAACGCTCGAACCGTCGATAGCAAGCTCTCTAACCTCTCCGAAATCGATGGACCACGACGAAACACCGCAAGCTCCCACTCCCAAAGTGCATTACGTTGAAGAACGACATACTGCACCCGGCGAGCTCAGCGACCAACACGAAAAGTGGTCGGTGCCCACTGTTCCTTACCAGTACAGTTTGGATGCTGCTATGGAACAGCTGGTCGGATCTCTTCAGACTATCTACGATGAGGAAAATCTTTTGGGACATCCAGAAGATGAGATGGAGTCGAGCTCGATCCTAGGCGGTGGGTTTGCAGCGAGCCACGCAGTAGACGAACAGTTGGCTGTCGAATTTGACCTCGACTGGATCTGTACCGAACGTCTTCCGTACAGTCGTACATTCCATCTCCGGAACCCTTGGAATCACAGCCGAGAGGTTAGAGCCTCCAAAGATGGGCATGAGCTGGAGCCCGGTGTTGGCCAGCAACTTATCGATGAGTGGCAGAGGTATGCTGCGAAGCGACGAGCTGGCAATAGAGGGTTACCACGCCGTCGAAGGACGGAATCTTCAGCGTCATCGGTGGATTTCACGCGAGGGTCTGAGCATCACTGAGTGGACGCCAGTTTATTCTGTAATTGTGTTAGCAGAGACTTCCCGTATATTTGAACCATATACGAATACACGGACTCAAAACTACTGTATCCAACATGCGCTCCGGCAGTTGTTCGCTCTTACGCACCGTGTTGAAGCCCTCTGTTCAGCCCTCGCTGTGCCACTTCTTTTGGAGGTACACGAAACCATCAATTCAAGCGTCATGGTTCAGTCAAGTCAACACAGGCAGGGGTTAAGCTCCTACCATCCGGAACTGAATCTGACGCGTCACTTTGTCAATCTGAGGGCCTAACGAATGTGATATGAGTAAACCAACCTCGAGATGCGGATAGCGCGACATGCCTCCCATATCTTCCTCTAAGACGCGTCATTAAAAGTGCTCTTGGGTCAGAAGCAGTTTTGTAGGGTACCTGAAGGCATATGAAGAAATGAAACGCGCCAATCTGCCTACAACTCAAAAGCAATAGCTCATTGAGGCCCCTGGGGTCCGTTTTAACTTTCCAGCAAAGATCTAATTTCTGCGATGCGATACTCTCAACGCTCGCTGCCAAAACGATATCAAAATCATGAAGGAGAGGCAAGAAGATGGGGAAGACAGGAAAGGGATAGGGACTGAGCGAAATTGGCCCACACGAATGCCAAACTGACGTCAACAAACGCACAGACCATTTCGAGCGACGCACTTAGTGCGCTTATCTTTCATCATATACATACTCATGACCATCTCGGAGCTCTGATGCATGATGCATGATATATTAACAGTGTCACAACGACTCACAGGAATGGCGTTGCTCTCCAAAATTCCCCTTCGACGCTGTCCATCAAGATGAAAGCCATATCTCTCACCGGGCTGGAGAATCTGCTGGAGAATAGTTCTACGATGGACGAAGAGGAGCTGAGCGGACTAGTGGCAGGATTGGAAACGATGATGGAGAATGTCGAGCAGCGCCGAGAAATCTTGGCGAAGAAGGGCGAAGATGCACAGCACTGGCTGGATCTCCTTCAACTGGTGAGTGTTCATCGATCATCATCCCGTACTGAAGTTTCTCGAGAGATCTGAGGCAATTTCTAGCTCGCAGACTCTCCTGCCATTTCCTCTCAAATACGATCTACCATATTCACGGTCATGATACACCTCTCCAGAAACTCCGGATGTTGCCCAAAATGCTTAGTTATTCAAAATGTGGAAAAGCAAGGTGAACATCCTGTCGGTGGCGGGGGATTTGGCGATGTGTATAAGGGGACCATCAACCAGGCTGGCTCTATACGGGTCGTATGTCTGAAGGTAGTCAGAGTATATCTTACATCGGACATGCACTTGCCGCTGAAGGTATTCAGAGTTCTTCCTCATTTTGTTTTGCAAACTTATGAGTTGTACAACGTGAATAGGAATACCTTCGCGAAGCGATTGTATGGAAGCAAGTCAAACACCCAAACGTCTTGCCATTTCTCGGAATCTACTATCTGGACGATACTCGGCAACGGATATGTTTAGTATCTCCATGGATGGAGCGCGGTAACCTTGTCCAGTACCTGAGGAATACCCCACGCGAGTCTGTGGATCATCTTTCGCTGGTAAGCTCGCATGTCTTCCTTCGTTTCTCGTTCCACCTAAGGTCCGACAGGTATTCGACGTAGCTTCGGGTCTATCTCATCTGCATATGATGAAGATTGTGCACGCTGATCTGAAGGGTGTGAGTGCTCGCTAGGAGTCAGGATACACTCCCAACATGCTCATGGTCAATTTATTTAGGTCAACATCTTGATGACACCGGAAGAAAGAGCCTGCATCGGTGACTTCGGCCTGTCTCGTATATCAGACACAAACGCACTCAGGCTCTCCTCTCCAGCCTGTCGGGGGATGGGAACGGTGCGTTGGCTAGCTCCAGAGCTATTTGCCGAAGATGCTACGACGACCAAAGAAAGTGATGTATACGCTTTTGGGTGTGTTTGTTACGAGGTGTGTTTACTGCGTTCGCCTTTCATACGTCGTTACAAACAAACCGTCGATAGATCTTCACTGGTCTCTTACCCCTACACGAGCTCAAGAATGATGGTGCAGTGATATGTGGCGTGGCGTCTGGAACACGCCCGTCACGTCCCGAAGTCCTTGCAAACCCGCCGGATGCGGTCTGGGACATGATGGAAGTTTGTTGGAAAGCAGATCCTGCTGCACGACCGACCGCCGCGACGATAGTACAGGATGTCGCTGCGATGAAACCGACTCCTGTCATATCCGCCCCTGCTTGGGATGACTCAATCATCCCCCAAGTGTGGAATAAACTCGAACGCTCGGCCCCCAGTGTCACACGTACAGGATCCGTGGGGCCGGTTCGCAATCGGCGAAATAGCCACCCCTCGAAGAACTTTGCTGTCACGGGTGCACACATACGGTGGATACGAGATCAGAGACGGAGGCAGAGAGATCTGTCTCATACACCGAAAACAGACGCGGACGGCGAGGAGAACCTCTCCACCAAACCTCTCGACGATACAAACTTACTGAGTCCCCGCAATTCGGGCCCACGAAGAGCACGAAGTCTGTCGGGGGCTTCCGGTGGTTCAGGCTCTTATGGTTCATATCGTTCGGATTCCTATGCCTCAACGTCTTCAAGTATACTGATGAGGTACTTCCCCAAACGATTTTTTGTCTCCAAAATGGCTTCGCTGGTAAGGAGTGCTTCCTACCTATATTCTGTTCATCTGATGACGAAATCGTAGGATATGCTGGCGCACAGCGTTGATACTGGAGTGTGGACCAGTCAGAATGAGTCGCTTGAGGACGAGTTGGAACGGGCTTCGCGGACGAGCTCGGAGGTCTTTCTGATAGTCGCTGTGGAAAAGAAGAATGAATTCTGGGGTTATGCAAAGTATGTTGATCCTTTTCTCTTTTGTTTGTGATTTCATCCTTACCGAAAGTCCAGGATGGCCGGTACATCGCAATTGAAGATGTGCCAGTTTCCGTCGCCTTTGGTTCTTCCTGTCGGCCTAAGCGAAGAACCACCTCAAATTAAGATAGAAGAAATTTGTTCTTCTCCATTACAGGGAGCCTCATCGAGTCCGAGTGCCCTTGTCACGGTGCTTGACGATGCGGCTAATCAGGCAACATCGAAGCTTCCAGTCCCGGCGAACCCTCCAAGATCACCAACCCACCTCCCACCAATCTCGGGCGACGAAACACCCCGTTCTCGTCTTCCAAATAACCTCGAAGAGCCGAATTCTTCCCCAATCCTACTTCCTCAACGCCCACAAATCTCAGTGATCCTACCTCACAATAATATCCTCGACACCGATGCCACCCAACAGTTTGTCGAGTCTCCGCTTGCTATCTCTGACGAGGAAGATCCATTGGGACAAGCGGGCGACGTGGTGGGAGGAATCTCAAAGGCAGGTTGTGGCAGGCAGATGTCAGGTGACAGGAAATCCTGCTCGCGGGGCGAGCTCATGATCAACTGGATTTGTACGGACCACCTTCCTTACAATCGCACACGCCATATACGAAACCCTTGGGATCATGATCGAGAGGTCATGTTGTCCAACGACGGGCATGAGCTGGAACCTGGTGTTGGGCAGCAGTTGATCGACGAGTGGCAGAGATTCGTTGTGGAACAGCGAGCTGGTGATAGAGGGTTACTACGCCGCCGACAGACGGAATCGTCGCCGTCGTGCGGTTGAGGCAGTTCCACATGTTAAAATTTTCGATGCGTCATAGACCATAGAATTACTCGAAACTCACATGATCTATTGCTGGACCTGATCGACATCTCGACATCCATAATTAATCGCCCTGCATTCTCATTTAACTTTCCTTCTCCTTTCTTCACGCCACCGGCAAGACAGAAAAATCTTGAGGCAACCACGTTCCAGCTATATTCGGGTACCTATGTGACCAGAAATGACTAGGAGGGGCTCTCTATATCCAGGGTCTGCTCGCTCCTCATGATCTATTATCAATGTATGTATTGATCGTCCTCGCCGATATCGCATGGCGATGTGCTCAACAGCCTTTACCTCGCATCGGCGGGTAGGTGACATATTTAACACTGACAGCCTGCGACCAGGTCTCAACGTTCCCCATGAAACCCCCTGGTTGAAGCTCGCCGTCGGTATGGGAAACAATGGGCAAGCTGGAGCAGACATTACAACGACGAGAACTCTTATAGCGGAGGACAAGGAGTTCAAGGCATTGGTGGAGGAATTGCAAGCCATCCTGGAGG